>JAIPMN010005494.1:0-20644 GCA_020650975.1 Apostichopus californicus
TATAAAATCATATCATAAATTCAATGTTTGTACTATACAGCACACAGTAGTAAGTACAGTACTTACTTTTCAGTCTGCAGTTTTATGAAAAGAAAGTACTTAACTTTGAAAAAAATTGCTCTCTATTGCTTGACGTTTTGTGTAAGCCTCTAACAACACAATGTAATGATACCAAATAATTTACACATTTCTTTTAGGATCTAAACTAGACAGATGGTTTTGAGAACAATGATTCTACTAATGAAATCAGCTTAGCTTTTTCATTTAAGGAACGTTAACTAATCATTCTCAACCTAAGAGTAGGTGACACTGATGCTGAATATTTCTAGCATATAAAAATCCAATTTCTGAAGATTCAAATGTCAAAGAATTTAAACTGGTTGAATTAAATCTCCCAAGCTTTTTGCTCACAACAACTCAGACCTATTGCTAGGTATGATAATATTTGCAATTTAAAAAAATCTATTTCCTCCATGTGCAGTTTTCATGCAGCAACAAATTTGGTCAAATCTAGTCAGCTACCTGCAATGATATAAATCCATTTCCATCCAACAGTCTATTACGATAACGGCTTTGCTTACACAGAACAGCTAGGGTTCTAACCATGTATAACAACTGTTTCTAACGACATACATCACTTTACTAGTAATTAAACAAATGGAACAGAAAGGAATACTTCACATTTGAGGATTATTTTTTTATCAAGTACAGTATATCTTTTAATTAGTAATGTCATAATGACTGTTTGCTGATAATAATTACAATTTATGTATTTTTGTGCTTAAATAACTTATACCACTGAATCATACTCTATCAGGTAATAGCTGCTACAATTAACAAAAGTTACATCAAAGTACATTTTACCTTCTTCCAGGTCCGTCTTTGACAATCCGATAAACAAGGAACATTACAAGAAGGTTAGTGACCGCTATGGACCACAAACCTAACATACAAACTTCTTGGCTTTGTGATAGAAATGGGACATTGGAACAATAGTTGTAGTCTTTTGTCACTACAGGAGCAGTATGTGAATGAACAACTGTTTGGTTGGTTACTGTAATAGAGCTTGTATAACTGGTAACAGAGTCCACTTCTAGACACTGATGTGAGGAGTACATTTCAAAATCATGATAAGAAAAAGTACAGTTAGTGGCAGAGCACTGTGATTCAATACTGCATGCTGAACTATTACTCACTAGTAATGTTAGATTTTTCTCACAGGCTGGACAGAGCACAATGTAATCACTACAAGAGAACCTTAAATCTAAGATTGTCAAACTTGTGCTATATTTAGCAAAAGAATAATCCATCAACGAAGTATTATTTCTGAGATCCAGATACTGAAGCCCCTTCAGATTAAAGATCAGCTTGTGGTGGACAAATGTTAGTCTAGTACCTCTCAGCATCAATTCCTCTAAAACAGATTTATTTCCAAAGTAAAGGGGATAGCTTACTCTTCTTATGTTGTTATGAGATAAATCAATCCATTTAAGGTTTGACCAAAGACTGAAACAAGGAATCACACTGAAGTTGTTATAAGATCCGTTGAATCCTTCAAAAGTAAACAAGTACTCTGTAGAATAATTCTGATAACTATCAGGACACAGTACTAGACTGTGTCTACAGGAATCAGGAATCCATCCAAGATTATATTAAGTCAAGTTTATCTCTGAATGTTTAACAATCTGTAGATTAATTTCACAATCCTGAGGAGGACAATAATCACCACCAGTACAACAAACTCCACAGGTAAAATTAATGGATTTACTTCCGTCAAAATGGATGCTGCGACTACTACAGTCTATAATATTCATTGAATTTACTCCTGAGAAGACCGAGCAAACATACAAACAAATAATGGCTGAACACAAGAAAATATCCACAAAAGAAACAACAGCCATAACATCATAGTCACACTATTAGTTCATTAGATTTTTAACAGAGATCTGTGCTGATATTGGCAAGTGTTCCACAATAAATTTAAGAGCAAATAATCACAGCTAAACTACACACAAAAAAGCAGTGAACATTAAGGGCAAATACTAATTTAAATAAACTGATGCTATGTAGATTATTAAATTATCATGAAAGTGTTAGTCATTCAACTATTAACTAATTTAAGTATGTTTCTAATTCAACTGCACACAGAGCTACAGTATGAATCAACAATAACTTGCAACTGTGAATACGTGTGGCTACACTGTAAGTTTGTGTATCACTGATTGTGGCAAGAAAGTGGTGGCGCCATAGCATAATCTCATTTGAATTATAGAGAGTCACACATAACTCCAAAACAACAGAGAAAACTTATCATAGACAGAAATTGTTCAGAAATGAATAAAGATTGAGGATATGTAAAGGTAAATGCCAAATAATAATAAATCACAGATCCGTGATTGGCAGAGTTATCTTGAAATAGTAAATTTTAGTATACAGTAGTATAAAAAGTGATAACTAATATTAAACATTAGCAATTAATCTTAAGGAATGCAAGTATCATTTACATTTTCAGAGAATAGTAATATACTGAAATCATGATAAATTGAGTTTCCACAGGAATATAGCACATTCACATTTATCCCATACTTGGTTGATGTCCAGAGAGAACTATTTATTCCAACAAATTTTAATGTTCCAATTTGCTTTTGGAACTTGCCATCTATTTAGTACAGAGTTTGATACTTACATTTAATTTTCAGTACATTATATTTTTAAATAATGCATCTACATGGCCAGCAATGTTGCAATAATTTTGGTACCTAGTTGGTTGGAAGACTAGTAGCGATATTACTTTCTATAAGAAGCGCTATAATTTCTGTCTTATTCAAGGGTGCCCTCCATTATGACTATACCTTCTGTTATTAAAGTACTACGGACACCAAGCCAAATCCACTATTTGTTGTATTATTCGGTATACACTTTCCGTTCTAGGGAGTTGCCTAGGGGGTATCCATGCTTACAAGCTTTGCTAAGCTACTTGTGTTCTCCCTGGTCTCTCACTATATGCACACTGTAAATTTATATGTTCTGAAAAATATGTCACCAAAATATAGTTGTTGAAACTGAAACCTGTGTTCAGTGTCCTTGAAATGAAAGTTGTGAACAACAGAAAATTAGGCAGTCACTCCCTGTACATCATCATTCTGCAGAATTAGCTAATGTTTATTCACAAATAAAACTAGAATTGAGAAAAGTCTTGTAAAGTGGTCAATCTTGATGGGAGTTTCAGCTATTTTCATGATTTCTAATGCCTATTAGAGTGATTAGGATTATGTTGTTCATAGGTGACCAAAGACCTTAAATACCCTGCTGATATTAAGTGACGCAGTTCCTTTAGTTATTCACTTGTGTGCCAATCCGACCTTGGGATGGGGGAGGGGAATCTACCATAATTTCACTGAAAATTAGTGATATTTTGTACTTTGAAATGACCAAGCCATATTTACCGTAGTTATAAATAATTGTATATCCCTCATACTACCTAGATGTAATCTACATGGTTATGATTAATTGGATCTTTCATATAAGTGATTATTGTACTTCTTAATACAACATAGACATTAGTTCTTCTGATAGAATAATGTTACATTTATAACTTCTTCATTTGCAAACCTTTAATATCGTACTTATATTAAGCTCAGAGTTTAAAATGTTTTGTGAAATGAATGGCATGCGACATGTAACTACTGCCCCCTATCACCCGGCATCAAATGGACTGGCGGAACGAGCAGTCCAAACTGTCAAACAAGGGGTAAAGAGAATAAGAGAGGGAAACTTACAGGACAAAGTCTCCCGATTTCTCTTCAAATACAGAATAACCCCTCAAACCACTACAGAGGACTCTCCGTCACAATTGTTAATGGGTCGCTCCTTACGTTCTCGTATGGACCTGATCCACCCAAACTTACATCAGAGAGTTCAAGCAAAACAGGAACAGCAAAAGAGGCAACATGACAAGTCGAGTGTCAATCGATCATTTGAGTTAGGTGACAAAGTTTTGCTAAGAACTTTGCGATCAGAGGTCAAAAGTGGCTTATTGGTCACATCGTTGAAAAGACTGGACCGATTTCATTTAAGGTTAAGTTAGAAAATGGTAACGTGGTAAGACGACATCAAGATCAGATTAGGAAATGCCATTTGAGGAACTCAGTTAATTCATTACCACCTAAGGACACCAACTTTCAACCGCCTTCAATCATAGAGATTGATGCCAATGATTTGCCTGTAGCAGATAATTCTGATTCTGACACAGAACCACCTCAAACAGTTGGTGATGTTGCCAAAGCTTAATATGACGTTGAGTCACATGCTTCAGACGTACCTGATTTAGATACTACACCTAAGTCATACCCAAAGCGTAATCGCAAAAGGCCTGATTATAACCGGCCATATTTGTTTTAAATTAAATGTATATACTCATCTATAACCTTGCCACAGATAATTTCAAAACGAGAAACTTAATGTTCTAATTAAGAGGGGAGGAGTGTAATAGATTAACTAAACGACTGGCATATATTCTATACTCTATACGGTCACTTGTATATATACTCCATAAGATACACCTACCCCGAGGTCACCTATGTCATATCAGATATACACGAACCACCGAATAGAAGAGGAGTATATTCTCACTCACGCGTATTGAATGTGTTTCATTATTTTGTCTCACCCTGTACTGAAGCGGGAACAAGACAGTTCTCTTCCAGGTTGATGAAACTCAAATTCTGGAGGTCATGAAAAATTTTCAGATCAAGCTTCCCGAGTTGATTATACTGAAGGTAAACCTCCCTGAGGTGTCTCAAGGATTTAAATGGATCATCGGGAAGTGCCAACAGCCTATTGTGACTGAGGTCGAGAACTTCCAGGCTGGTGAATCCATTGAAGACTGATTTCTGAAGAAAGCGGAATCGATTGTGAGACAAATTGAGTGTCTTTACAGCGTCCATATTGGGGATAGAGCACTGCAAAAGACAACTGAGATCATCACAACGTTGATTTGTCAAATAAATTTCCGTGCCATTGTCAAGAACTTGACATGAGCAATCGTTACAATCCTTTGAAGAGCAACACACAAAATGTCCAAAAAGCAGAAGAACTATGACTGATCTGGCAAAGATCACTTGAAGAGACATCTTGTGATGTGATGTTAGGCCAGATGTATGTGTGGCAATAGACAAATTGATAATTTAGACCAAACATTAACAGGTTATAAATATAACATTACACCTGCTCCATGCCAGTTATGTTCTTCCCAACGTATAAACATGTAGTATGTGCGTGATTAGCAGAAGGTTCTGTGCACGTTACACTGGGTGGTAAAAAGATATAATAAACCGAGAACTGAAAGCTGCATATATTAAACAAAATTGTTTTAAACACATGCAAGGGTACTATGACGATCGAAAAGCAATTTTGATTATTAATATATTGCAAAATCATGCAGTAGGCTATTAGTTGGAACCAATCAAAAGGCCACTCATCTGTATAGAAAACATTGAAAAGACAGACACTCCCAGATTAATGTATGTCGTCCAGTTACAGAGTTGTTGACAATTAACAATTCATAATTATGGACGTTAAATATGAATGTAAGAGACTGACTTTGGTCAGCTTGCGGCTTTGATAAGCCAATGAGGCTTCTTCGCGAGTTCCTGCTTGCAGGAGGATCTAATATACATACACACACAGTTACTTTCCTTTTATGAGACAGCAGAAAACGAACAAAAAGTATCACAACTTTTAGTATCATTTCAGACAATTTGAGTTAAAGAGGCCGGGTAAAATAAAGGAGCTACGTGGGCGTATTACAATTGGTCAGCCCCTTATGTGATATCTACAACATATAAGTTTAAGATTCCTTGAAAGAGAAAAAAGATAACTGCTTTGTTTATCAAATAGCTGTCACCATACAATAGTACTCTTTGACAACTTCCATTGAGGTTAAAGTTCTCAACTGTTAAATTAAGTCATATTCAGATATAACCCTGACAGTGGAATGAACAATAGCCATGTAAGCAAAATGAAACTAAAGCTGGCATAATTGTAAACACCCTTAGATGACTTTTGGTTTCATATCTCTTAATGAAGCAACAAAGAATTAAGCTAACACTCCAAAGTCTTTAAACTGTACAAACAATATATATATATATATATAAGGTTTAAAAATATCGGGAACCGGGTACCCGAGAGCCATTACCCATCGGGTATCCGGGTACCCTCGTGTATCACGATTTTCAAGAAATTAAATATTGGATGCTATAATAAATGAATTATATTCTCCACTGACAATGTTTTCATGTTCAAATATGTAGGTGTAAGATAAGGTATAAAACCTTCCTCAATAATTTCTATTTGCTTTTGTTTCTTTCATTAACTTGTTAATAACTTCATATAATTAACATCACTGTTAACATTGCACTGCCACCGCTGCTTATGCTTGCTCTCCACCATCAGTTTGCAAAGTAAAAAAATAAAAAAATCACACTTTACGTAGGATCTGGGTAATAATTAGGAACCAGGTAGTATCGCGTCGGGCGGGTACTTTTGTTATTGCTGTTATCTTCGACCACATAGAAGCCTAACACCACACTAAGTCAATCGGAAATCTGCCTAACCATTTGTTTGCCAAAAAAAAAATCACACTTTGCGTAGGATTCGGGTTATAAATCAGGAACCAGGTAGTATCGGGTCGGGCGGGTACCCGGATACCCCGTGCAAACACTAATATATATATACAGTTCTTATATATCTCACCAATTCATTATCATTATCAGTACTGAATACTGCTGACACGACCATGGAACTAAGCGACCACGACTATGGGAGAAGCCAGCAAGGGTTTATATTACAACTTCATGTCAGCTGGCATTTCCAATTCAACATTTTAGGCCAAATTTGGAATCAAAAACTAAAACTTGAGTAGTATGTGTGCTTTACACTGGTGACACCATCACTGTCCAGTGTTGCATATCCATTGCTAAACTGGTCTAGCTCTTATAATGAGAACCGTTTTTTTTTAAATGCTTTCAAAATTTACCGTTTTTGCGCCGTTTCCCTAAGTTTTAACAACCGTTAATGTTATTTTCATTGATCAAATGACATATTGCATTGATGAACAAAACCAGCAGTACATTGCAACTGAAACATTGAAACATAAGGTCAAACATTATCTTAAAGTGGCCATGACACGAAAATTTCAACGTCCTGTCTTTTTGGGATCCATCTAAGCATGCTCTCTAGAACATATATCAACCATTCTGCCAGTTAAAAATTTGATTTTTCCCTTCGAAATTTGAGATTTAATTTACCCTCTTCGGGCTTGAAAAGTTCGTTCGCCTGAAAATTTTCCTAAACTCATGACGTCATGTTATGAACACGATTTGGCTCTCGCTGATTCCTTCGAACACATATCATACTTACAGTACGACAAATGTACATAAATACACAAAACAATCGATAACAAGTCGGCACGAAATCATATCGAAATTTCCCGTGGAATGTCAGATTTAGAACCAAATGCGGCAACCGAAGTTCAAAGTGATAGTGGTTCTTCACCAGGCAGTGATATAATTAGAGTGCCCTTTCTCATATTCGAAGCAGAGAGTGAAGGCGATGATCATGCCAAAATTGAACCGAACGTTGAGGGTGGACCTGATGTGTTAGAACCGTATCAGTTCGAGCCTGTTAAATGAGCCGAAATTGAAGCTCCACAACATATCGAAGAAGAAACCAGTTCGGAACTATTGCAAGGAACATACAACGTGGTAAGAATTTATTAACGAAGCATTAAAAAACAAAATCCAGTCCATTTTATGCATGTGTTGTTGGAATTCGCGGAACACCCTAAACCGTATTGTGCGTTGTGTTACGGTGACTTATAACCATAGAATCCTTACAACCCATATGTACTGTGTGTTGGCTATGTATTCATACATGTACAGTATGGTGCGTAGTACTAGTAGTACTAGTAGGGTTGGTTGCATACTGAAAGTTTGGCTCAGGGATGTAAGTTGCATTATGCAGCCATGCTAGGTAGGCATATGTGTCATTTTATACTCATTATTACTAGGCTAGTACTTAGGCCTGGAGTTTTGCAAATCAATTGTCTGAAACCAAAGAATGTTTCATGAAACATGGAAGGTGTAAATTCACAACAAATGTAACCATAACTGTACATTGTATCCCTGCTTGTAATTGTGGATATCATGGGCCAACATTAATACATTTTGAACTTTCATAATTTTTTTTTTCCAGGCATTTCAGATACATAGCCTACGGTCAACAGGTTCAATGGTACTTGGGGTTCCTAGCAAGACACGTCAGGGTTGTGCTACCATCATGTGCAGTCCAAAGGATCAGAAGTGAGTTTCCAGCCAATGGTCATTACACTGGGTTCAAGATGCCAGGAGAAAACTTAATTGTATAGGAAGCCTTGGTTGAGAAATCCCTCCAGAAACACCTTTTCTATTCTACGATTGTGTTGGATTATCAATCCGTCAGGGTTCCCTCAGTGTTGATATATTGAAATTCAAGACTTTTAATTAAGGATGAAATGGTTATTTTCCAGACCCAACATCAACAATGAAAGAAAAGGCATGTTTTGAAGCATTTGGACACAAGTATTGGCGTGACAATGATGTCATATAATATGTGCATAAGGGAACGGGCATTAACCTTTTTAGGAGCATTTACCTCCCCGACATGTTTGCTTCCTACCTTTAATCTGGAAGCCAAAATATCCCTATCACCAATGATATTTGGCAGAAAGTCATAATAAAGACCAATGGAGGCAGCAGAACTCTTGAATGTTTAGACTTTGTTTCTTCAGCAACAGGTGGTTTGTTTAACAATCTATCTTCAGAAACTCAGCAGTATACACCCTGTTAATGGTCTTCGATTGTTTTAATGCGTGTGATGCTGTGTTCCACTTGCGCGTCACTGTTGTACGTGTCGTCGTGGGTGGGTAACATTGTTCCATGTGATTTGCGTTGTGCAGTGTTTCTTGGTTTAAATTACCCTTTATTCTATTTGCTTTTGGTTTATTCCAATTAATTTATCACAACAACGATTGATAGCGATGGACATGCATCTGTTTTGTAGGCTTAAAGCCAAAAATTTCATGTAAGTTGTTTTCCTTTAAACCCCCTTTGATGTCACAAATTACATTAGTGTAATTTAAGAATGATGTCTATGGAAAGTACAGTTTTACTTTTATGTCATATAATACAATGATTGTTGTTAATGTTGGTTTAGTCACAGGCTTGTTCAAATTGTCCAGAATGACTGTCTAGAACTGATATTGAATAAACTTTGTTCAATGATTTAAGATTTGAACTACGTTGTGTGAATTTTTAGCTCTGTGACTGTTTAAAATAAATAGCTGTGAGATTTAAACACCCTTTGGAATATAATCTTTATAACTACCAGGCTATTTTGACCCATCACCCCACTCCCTCCCCAACCAAAAAAAAGGGTTTTCCTGGAATACGAATAAGAAATTATTGCCATAACTAACTGACCCAGCATATTCCAGAAATAAATTGGGGCACTGAGATTTTTCACAAGAAGATGTAACCCATCACTTCTGAAGCTAACCTCATAGCTCATTATTATAAAATAGGGCAATGAAGGGGGTGTTAATTTAGATGATACAGCAAAATCTCTTCGTCTATTGCGACTTCAGTGTAGTAACTAGTAACGCTAATACTAGTGGTACTAGTGCTCGGCCGTGCTCCCTCCAGGAAAGGATCGCCACTTGCCCCATTGGAGGTTTCCTGTTCTCCAATCTGGTCTTCGGAGTTTTTAATGTGGAATACTTGACAGAAGAACGACTCGTTTATGTCGACCCGTTAAAGCCCATTTGTTTTATTTCATAAAAAAAGGAGGGATCGTAGTATGCTTCCGTGAAGTGTTCGCTTCATACGGAGCTGCATACTGGCTAGGCCCAGTGAAATCGCAGCGCTGGTGTTGTGCACTAACTTGGTCATAATCGCCGTGTTTTTTTCGTCCTTCAGCCGTGGATGAAGGCTAATTGCATGGGTTATGATATTTATGCAGCCCCCAACAACACAACGGACCGGCATTTCTCTCGGATAGTTTACAACAGTTGTAAAACAAACTTGAAATTTCTAACGATATAGCGTAATACAGTGGTTGTTCTCTCAGTGTTAATGTGCGTGTATGTGGAACGGTATGATCATCACGCATCCGGTACAAGCCTGGGCTTGGCACTTGTGTTCCTAACATGACGTCATCATTGTCTTGTTTTGAAATCGCATTTTTCAGGGGTCTGTTTTCGGATGCGATTATTAAAACGTTGATTTCTAATTAGTCCTTGATGTTTTGAAGGTGATGATGATAGTTTTGAACATAGATTTTCTCATAGATTTAGAGGAAGTTACTCTCGATTAGTTGGATTTTTCATGTCATGGCCTCTTTAAGTTTTTAACCCTTTTTTGGTGTGCGCAGAATCACTTTAATATATGGTTGGATTTATACTTTCATTTCACAAGAAATACATAACTAATGTAACAAAAGCTAGAAGCTTAATGAAAACCGCAAGTATGAAAGGCATTAAAACTTCTGCTCAATAAAATTTAAGCTATTTTTCATGGAAATGATCATCAAATAAGTTGATTGACACACAACGAAGTTACTGCTCATGTGGAATAATAGATTATAAATGACTTTCTATCGTTTACATATTCTTAACAATTTTAATGAACAAAGGAAGACTTTCAAATTAACCAATGTCTGCTTTCACTTACAAAAGTAAGATCAAAGGCCTACAAATTATATCTGTGACATGCAGTGCAGTCTATAGCTTTCCATAACTTCTTTTAAACTTATTTGTTACTGAATTACATTCTTTTATAATTTATGATGGAATAACCCTCTACTGATATTATGTTATATACTGATACAGGGATGTGCCCAGGATTTCCTGAGTGCCGGGTATACTGATTACCGTCCTGGGGGAGGGGTCTAAGGGGTAGGGGCTGTTCCCCTCCCCTTTGAGAAATTTTGGAAGGTGCTCAGATGCCAAATGCTGGCACTATAGCTTTTTAAGCACATACACAAGTACTGGTTTTGCTAACAATTTACATTTTTTTTTACACACTGATATTACATTGAATATCTACTGATATTGTTCGTAAACCAGTCTCAACAAGATTAAATTTGCTCTGTAGAGGGAAATCAATCAGGATCGAGATGAGAGACAGGAAGGAAGCTAGATGGAATAGTATACACATAATGAATGGTTATGAGTGCAATAGTGCAAATATTTCATGAGTTGAAAGATGGAATGTTCCGTTCAACGAGGCGCAGCCGAGTTGAATAGAACAAATTACATCTTTCAACGAATGAAATATTTGCACTATTGCACGAATGGAGACCGTTCATTATTTGTTTTATACAACACCTTCAAATTTGGATATAATTGGATGTAAAATGCACTCATGCAACAGATTGTTTTGAACAGACAGGTTTCTCTGCTCTCTTACCATTGAAAAAAGTGCTATCAAAAAATGATAACGCATGGTTCTATTTCATAGCGTGTAAAAGAGCGGATTTTGCATGCAATCGACGAGCAATTGACCAATCAAATGGCCGGAATATAATTAGGTGTTGTATAATACTGGTTAATGTACAAAGGAAGAGTGCAAATAGACATTGGACATTCTCATTTTGTGCTACTTGATAATAAAACACACAGAAGAATGAACTTGTTTGAAAAGATGGTTTGTCTACATTTCATGATGTTTACACAAGATAAAAATAGCTGCCATTGGTAGACATTTTATGTCCTATAAGGATTTCCCTTAAACAATGAATTTCCTTGCAACAAAATATTTCAATCCTGTATACAGCAATCTGAAACTTTGGCATAAGAGAAGCAAATTTAACCACAAAAAGCTTTAACACAAGAACATTTTCAAGGCACATGTACCTTCTGTAAGGATACCAAAGAGGGGAGGTAAGAGCAGTAGGAATTTACAAGTTCTACCCAAAAAATATTATTTTGTCAAGAAATTATCATAAGTTATGTAAAGTTCATATCTCCATGATGCAAGCATGATGTGTATTAATTACAAAAATTCCTAGATATTTCTTTGCCAACATATAAAAGGTACTTTAACTTTAAAATATTCTGATGATGCTAAGTACAGTCCCTTGTCGGAAGCACAAGAGCGGCCTGTTTATAGAACATATACTCACAAACTTTCCACAACAGAGAAGCTTAAAGAAACTTATGAAATACCTCTAAAGATTGAAAAGAAAGAATATGTACAGACGTTTCTTAATAATAATAATCATAATAATACACAGTTCTTATAAGGCGCAAATATATACTAAAGTGTCTATGCGCTGAAAGGCTGGAAAACTACAAAAGTGAGAAAAGGTGAGTCTTTAAAAGCGTTTTGAACCTGGTTTATACAAAACTGAGCTTCTTTAATTCCGATCGGAAGGCCATTCCAGAGGATAGCAGAGGAGAAGTGAAATGAGCGAGAGCCGTATGACTTTGTGGACACAGAAGGGGCAACCAGTAAAGATTTCGAACTGGATCGGAGGCAACGATGTGGTGTATACTCCTGGATGAGTTTTGTAAGTATGTTGGAGCAAGTCAAGTCAATTGGAGTCCCTCAACATGGTGCTGTTCAGTTTTCAATATTTTTTTTTTTCCCTTAATAATCGTACACCACAAATTCTGTTTTATATTCAGTGAGTTTCGTCACATGAAACGAAACTTTTACCTTCCAAAAGTAAAAGGGAGCGAGAATCAATGTTAGGATATTGAAGATAATTCCAGTGCAACCCAAACTCCAGCAGATAAGGTTAAGGTATCCACTGGCAGCTGGGATCACCACGGTGACAGATCTTGATTCGACTGATGTGCTATGTGATGTGCTAGCTGCAGCCTTACTCATTGACTCGTTATTCTGCGATTGGTGTTTGTCAGCAATAGGACTGCCTGCTGTAGAATGTTCCTCTGTCCGTGACGTGAGATATGGCATTGCTGATCCCTCAGTTACATCATACACTTCCTCTCCACCAGACTGTACGGTGCTACTCGGTTGAACGGTACTGATTCTAGATACTGCAACCCCCTTGCTGGTCCATTCAGTGACCCTGGCATGGTATGTTGTTGCCTCATGTGTTGTTGATGTTGGCATTTCAGTTGTCAAATAACAACTTGGGGTTTCAGGCTGTCCTTGACATTGCTTTACTTTGAAAAAGTAATGATTTTTGCATTTTGCCTTGTACTTGCAATTTTCTGTCAGTTTTTCGTTGAATTTCAAAATCCCAAGCAGGCTGCAGTTTTGTGTACATCCCGCCGTTTGATCATGACAGAGTAAGCACAAATCCACGTTGTCATGGAGATCAACCAGCACCAAATCTGGTAAGAATTGATCAAACAAGGACATGAAAATGAAGGCCAAGCTGTTATTCTGAAGAAAGATTTGTTTGAGGCTTGTGTTCTCACCAAAGGCTTCTTCGTGTATGAGAAGGATCTCGTTATGACTCAGATCAAGGATGATCAGTCCGGTAAGATTTGTCAGACTGTTGCGAGGAACGGATCTCAGACTGTTGCGCGACAGATTCAGATCTGTCACGTCACTCGTGTTGGGAAACCGTGGCATGTAACGTATGTTATAACCTGCCAGGTCGATCCGGTTAATAGCGCAGTCGTCCGATGGTTGACGTACCAACTCACAGCTGCTTGAGCAAGACCCTGGACGAAGGTTTCCTTCCACTGAAGAACCAACTATCCTTATGTCTACTAAACCAAACAAGTAGACAGAACACTGGATGAGCCGAAAGATATGATTATAAACTCCCATGATTTTCACAATTTGTGGATGGATATTTCTAGGTCTTCAATTTACGAAGAGTCGGACACCTCTAATCTAAAAGTTAAATGGTCATCAACGGTGACAGTGCAGAACACATTTCTGACTAAAGATGAGTCAAGCGCAAGTGATAGTTTCTGCATGCATCTCCTTTCATTAGCCCTATTGAAATATGTTATTAAAAGTGATTGTACTACTAACATTCAAGTATCACACACGATTCAGTATGTTTTTGATTCCCCACTTGAAGTTGTAAGAAGCATAAGTGAAAGTACCTATATATAATATAATAACCTATATATAATATACCTATATATAATATAATATAATAATATATAATATAATAACCTATATATAATATAGTACCTATATATAATATAATAACAATGATACTTAATTGATTTGTTAAAGTATATCATTGTAATTAATGATTCTTTTTCACAGTCCTATTCATGCCACCTCCCTTCAAATCATCTCATGCCATACATTCTTTATGACTACTCTTTTCTGTGAGTACAAAGGCAGCAATGAATATTGACACTATCACCATGACAACAAAGGCAGAACATCTACAAGGGGCTGGGTTGCAAGTACTCATAAAAGCATTGATTTATGTTTCAATTGAATTCCATGAACTTTGTTCTGTAGTCACATCACACTCAAAATGATGCAGATTGTGATTAGCTTATATAATTTGATACAAACAAAGAACAAATTGCAAGTAGAAACTAATGACTAGCTCAGTACAATTATGAAACCCCAATAACTGTAGCTTACTTATTTGATTAAAACATACTACAGGCAATTAAATGTGCTTGAGGCCTAAACAAGGTAGTCTGTGTTTCTTCTACAGATTGGGAAAACTTTGAGCATTTATTCCATATTAGTGAAATAAGTAACAACGTATTAACATCTGCTTATTGTTATTTCTTATAGCAGACAACCAGCTTACATGTGACTAAGTATGATTCTATATTGAGAATGTGAGGGAGTATGAATATAACAGTAAATGTCAATGTCACTGAGTATGAATCTAACAGTCAATGTCAATGTCACTGAGTATGAATCTAACAGTCAATGTCAATGTTACTGAGTATAAATCTAATAGTAAATGTTAATGAGTATGAATCTAACAGCAAATGTCAATGTCACTGAGTATAAATCTAACAGTAAATGTTAATGAGTATGAATCAAACAGTAAATGTCAATGTCACTAGTATGAGTCTAACAGTTAATGGCAATGTCACTGATTATGAGTCTAACAGTAAATGTCAATGTTACTGAGTATAAATCTAATAGTAAATGTTAATGTCACTGGGTGTGAGTCTAACAGTAAATGTTAATGAGTATGAATCTAACAGTAAATGTCACTATCACTGAATATGAATCTAACAGTAAATGTTAATGAGTATGAATCTAACAGTAAATGTCAATGTCACTGGGTATGAGTCTAACAGTAAATGTTAATGAGTATGAATCTAACAGTAAATGTCACTGAGTATGAATCTATCGATAAATGTCAATGTCACTGAGTATGAATCTAACAGTAAATGTCACTGAGTATGAATCTATCGATAAATGTCAATGTCAGTGAGTATGAATCTAACAGTAAATGTACATCAAATATGTATGAGTATGTGTATGAGTATGAATCTTAAAGGGACTGTACATGTATATTAATATGACTGAATACAGCTTTGACAATCATGGATATTTGACAGAATATGAGTCTGTCAACTGATGTGCATATAATTCTCAGAGAATGTCACATGACTCTTATCACAATCAGACTCAGGGTGTCATATGACAGAGAGTGAACTTGAGATTGGAATGATGTGGTATAATGTGCCTTTTTCTGCCACCATTAATGTTAATGTAGCAAGATTCTTGTCCTATGTGGCTTTGAATTATGCCTTGCATGGTCAGACATAATTTGTCACAAGTAACCCTGGTAATGATGAACAGTCTTGCAAAATAACACGACTGGATCATGTCCAACTACTGTACTGTATATAAGGTCATTTAGAAATTATCTTTATACTTCTCCTCCTTTTAATAACTGTTTAATACACCAACACTCCTCTTCACAATCTGTGGGTTGCGGCACACTTTCAAGCATAGACAATTAATACTGTTTGTTGTAATAATCATTTGGCTAATAGCTCAAGCATTGCTGTAACAACAACTGCTTCTACACTGGAGTGAAGCAGCCCCAACTTTAGACAACATTGTCAGCAGTGTTATTTAACTAATAAACCTTCATTATTTCATTCCTCTGATAGGATGGGTTTTTGAAAAAGGGTTTTATGATTAATGTTACCGCATGGCCTCGTATCATAGCCTCCCTCTATATGTTTTCCTTACATTTTGTTGTATTCAACAGGAAACTTCAACAAATTACAGTTGCTGATATCAAAGTAAACCCGGAATTCTATGAGGCATTTTCATGGAATAAACAAAATAGCTCTCTGATGAGACGGTTTCATAGTGTATATTTCCCAGCAAAATATGTGACATCAAAGTGAGCAATAGGGTGCATGTGCATGTTACATGTACTAGTGCTTTAATGTTGAGTGTTGGTTGTGCATCTGTCAAGAAAAGTTAATCTTTTAAGTACTTTAAGATATACCATATGATGTGGACAGTTCAATGATCAATTAGGTGTTTTATGTAGTTCAGGTGACCAACTCTTATCGAAAGTGATTGTTTACTTTGCTTTCAAATACTTTATACACTCCAGGCATATAATTTGATTCAAATACTTGATACACTCCAAACATTTAATTTGCTTTCAAATACTTGATAGTCTACAGGCCTTTTTTTGCTTAACCAATAGTTGATACACTACAGGCATTTACCTTGCCTTCAAATACTTTATACATTCCAGGCATTTAATTTGCTTCAAATATTTGATACACTAAAGGCATTTACTTTGCTTTCAAATACTTGATACACTCCAGAAATTTACTTTGCATTATAATACTTGATACACTACAGGCATTTGCTTTGCTTTCAAAATACTTGATACACTCAAGACATTTAATTTGATTCAAATACTTGATACACTAAAGGCATTTACTTTGCTTTCAAATACTTGATACACTCCAGGAATTTACTTTGCTTTATAATACTTGATACGCTCCCGGCATTTGCTTTGCTTTCAAAATACTTGATACACTCAAGACATTTAATTTGATTCAATACTTGATACACTAAAGGCATTTACTTTGCTTTCAAAATACTTGATACACCCAAGACATTTAATATGATTCAATACTTGATACACTAAAGGTATTTAATTTGCTTTCAAGTACTTGATACACTCCAGGAATTTACTTTGCTTTATAATACTTGATACACTCCCGGCTTTTGCTTTGCTTTCAAAATACTTGATACACTCAAGACATTTAATTTGCTTTCAAATACTTGATACACTACGGGCATCATCTTTTTACCCATCCTACACCAATACCTGCAGGTATTGACTATATACAAAGGTATGTGTGATTCAAAACCAAACGATAAACTCTATTTATAAAGAATGATGACAAGAGTAGAAAATTTACAGATGAATAAATGCTGTACAGACGACATGTAAATGTGACGGGATATAATCAACTTATTTATAACCAAAGTTTGAGGTTTATAAGTTTGTCAAGTGAAATGCAGAAAGCCAGTATACATGGCTTGTAAATGAGACCAGATAACCAATTTATTTATAACCAAAGTTTTTGGTTTCTAACTTTCTCAGGTGAAATGCGGAAAGCCAAGTTTACACGGCTTGTACGTGAGACTATACAACCAACTTATTGATAACCAAAGATTTTGGTTTAACATTTTATAACTTGGTTTTATGAGTTCTAAGTTAACAACCAACTCGGTAAGTTTCATGAAGCGGAAATGAAAGTATACACATTTCAGTGTCAAACAGTTGTATAATAACAATAATACAGTGGATTCATATATATAGCTTCAAATCAGAAACAAGAAGTAGCTGCTCTATGCGCTGAACAAACTAGTCAATTGCAATCAAATGAACGAGTAATGAAATGATTATAAATAGGTCCAATCATAAAAATTCTTTACATTGAATAGACTGTACCAATTTCCCACTCCTTTTTTCTTAATTACGATTGTAAGTTCCGATAAAGTTAGGAATGGTTAACTCATAGAGATGATTCAAAGAGATTTCTGGCATGGTTATTTAGACCCACAAAATTCCTGAGGAACAAGTCTCCAATTCCAGTTCTTCCTTCATCCATTTATACAAAGAAACATTTATGATTTGAGAGAACAAATACAGCAGGACAAAGAATTGATTATTTTGTGGTTTTCCTGCGAACATCAAGGTCTTATGTTTTTGTTGTCTGAAAAACCAGTAAAACTCCCCCTTTGGGAGCATCTTAGGCCTATCACTATTTAATATCAGTATCTGCAAATCGATGGAAGATAAAACAAATTAATATTTTGACCTATTTTGGGGGTATTAAGTTACAATGCAATCCAAACTTGATGTATACAACTAGTTGTCCTCGACCAAAGCTGACTTTGATCATCAGAACATAAATTTGGTAGTCTTGGTTGATTGGGCGAATTTGCCCGGTTACAGTAATGGAAAGAGCAGAACTATACAGTTATTATGAAAAGAGTGAATATAGTTACACAGTTTGTTTGTTCCATGTTCATGGATCCATTTCTGACATGTAACTTGACTGTTCTTTAATATTTAGATAGTGTCCGCTAATAAACTTCCACCGGTTATGATAGATGTATTTAGATATTAAAGCATGTCGTTGTGCCAAAGAACAATAAATCGGATCTATTCCTTGCAGCGATCCACAAAAGAAGGTGCATAAAAGTGGCAATCATTATGTGTCTTAACTCTACTGTAAGTATCAGACAAGTTTAATACTTTGATATTCACAGATGAAATTAAACTAATACTCATACTTGTGAATTTCAATAAGTAACGTTTGTGTCGAGAACTCAGAGTCCATTCCAACTTCACAAAAGATGACTGCATGTCACTGGAAGCTGAAGGAGATGAAATGGTTGATGCCGGTTAGTGTAATATCATCGGTTGAGATTAGTACGGTCTTTTCAACCTACCCGACCCGAACCAAGGAACATTTCACGGTATAGCGCATTCGGAACAGTAACCAAACTGTAACGATGTTGCACACCAGCCCGGTGGATCCAAGGATTATACATCTATTGAAACTCTGGGCGGTAAGTGCAACAAGTGAAACAAATTCAGAGCCTGATGTATGAGACGCAGATTCCCTGTTGATCTCAACTGATAGAGAAGTATGACTGGTGTCTTCAGAGGAAGATGTAGGACTGGAGCCATCAGAGGAAGATGTAGGACTGGAGCCATCAGAGGAAGATGTATGACTGGAGCCATCAGAGGAAGATGTATGACTGGAGCCATCAGAGGAAGATGCCAACAGTGCGGTCGGAGGTCTTGTGGTCGGTTGTTCATCACATAACAAACCATTGAGGTCTTTATCTATTTTGACAGAAACATTGCCATTGATGCAACAACCGACACCAGAAGAAGAAGTTGCAACGAATAAGTCACTGTTTCCTTCCAGGTCGATGAAACTCAAATTCTGGAGGTCATGAAACATTTTCAGATAAAGCTTCCCGAGTTGATTATTCTGAAGGTAAACCTCCCTGAGGTGTCTCAAGGATGTAAATGGATCATCGGGAAGTGTCAAGAGCCTATTGTGACTGAGGTCGAGAACTTCCAGGCTGGTGAATCCATTGAAGACTGATTTCTGAAGAAAGCGGAATCGATTGTGAGACAAATTGAGTGTCTTTACAGCGTCCATATTGGGGATAGAGCACTGCAAAAGACAACTGAGAGCCTCACAATTTTGATTTGTCAAATAAATTTCCGTGCCATTGTCAAAAACTTGACATGAGCAATCGTTACAATCCTTTGAAGAGCAACACACAAAATGTCTACAAAGCAGAAGAACTATGACTGATCTGGCAAAGATCACTTGAAGAGACATCTTGTGATGTGATGCTAGGCCAGATGTATGTGTGGCAATAGACAAATTGATAAATTAGACCAAAAATTAACAGGTTATAAATATAACATTACACCTGCTAGTTATGTTCTTCCCAACGTATAGACATGTAGTATGTGTGTGATTAGCAGAAGGTTCCACGTTACACAAGGTAGAAAACAAACTGAAAGCTGCATTGTTGAACAACGATGTTTTAAAAAGTGTTAATTATGCAAGGGTATTATGACGACCGAAAAGCAATTTTAATTATTAATATATTGCAAATCATGCAGTAGGCTATTAGTTGGAAATCAAAAGGCCACTCATCTGTATAGAAAACACAGAAAAGACATTTCACTTTCCTTTTATGAGACAGCAGAAAACAAACAAAAAGTATCACAACTTTTAGTATCATTTCAGACATTTTGAGTTAAAGAGGCCGGGTAAAATAAAGGAGCTACGTGGGCGTATTACAATTGGTCAGCCCCCTTATGTGATATCTACAACATATAAATTCAAGATTCCTTGAAAGAGAATAAAGATAACTGCATTGTTTTATCAAATAGCTGTTACCATACAATAGTACTCTTTGACAACTTAATCCATTGAGGTAAAGCTCTCAACTGTTTAATTAATTCATATTCAGATGCAAATCTGACAGTGGACAGTGGAATTGTAAATACCCTTAGATGCCTTTTGGTTTCATATCTCTTAATGAAGCAACAAAGAATTAAGCTAACACTCCAAAAGTCTTTAAACTGTACAAACAATAAG
>JAIPMN010005497.1:0-20927 GCA_020650975.1 Apostichopus californicus
CTTCTTTGTCAAGTTTCTGGGAGAATAATATCACAAAGTCATTTTGTTGTCAGAGCAATCTTTATTCCTCCAGCAGCTAGGGGAATATTTGGTGCACAAGTTTCTTTCCCTTGGCTGTATAGTCAAATAGGCACAACCATTTTTGTATACCATCAGAGTAGGCTAGTATAGTCAGTATTGCGAAGTTCGGAACACTGCGAAGTTCGGACACCCCTAAGAAATACACGATTTCACCATGACAACCTACAGGAAGAGCCAAATTTCACCAAAAAGTACGAAGCTACAGTTATTTTCTCACCAAAATGACCCGTGTGCAAGTAAATACTTACATATTTGTCAATAAAATGACGGAGATCTATGAAGTCTGTTATAATTACTGAAAGAGCAACTGCGCCAACAGTTTTATCACCAGCGCCACACTGGGACCGTGTGTCCGAATTTCGCAATACTCTAGCAAAGAAATACCCGTTCCACAATTACGAAGAATCTTCTTGGAATACAACGTGAAAACAGTTTGCAGGAAAGAAAGTTTGGCCGTGTATCGTAATATAACACACTTCTCCAACCATATAAAGTATATTTTCAGGTGATTTATACCAATAGATATAGTTTTGGGGTGTTTTAAGGCTTAGGTGTCCGAAATTCGAAGTGTCCATGCTATTAGCTAAATGAATTATAGTCATTTGTTCATACAATAAATAAATGTGTTCTCATCTTTCTGTTGATTACAGCAATAAAAAATCATAAATCATAATTTCTGCTTTCATAAAATTTGTTATTTCCACTTATTTACCCTTAGGCATAAAGTGAACTGATATAATTAATGCCTATATTGGAACCAGTCGTATCATGGTCATGATGATGATGATGGAACCAGAGCTTTACATCCTGAGCCGTGGCCTGGTGGGAGAAAACAATGGTTAGTAAGATTCGTGATACCAGTTTGCTGATTTCCATACTTTGTAAAAGTTAAAACGATAGTTCATAGGTATATTAATGACAACCATATTATAAGCATGCTGGTGAAATTTGTATTCAGATCCTACAGTATACATACCACTTTTGGGTTTACAACATTGAGTTTGTCTTACAAATGTTTTACTCCTTTGTATTCTTTTGTGTGTTATTTCATCATATCCCCCCACCCTCCCCCTCCCCTGGCCAGTTTTAAAAAGTCAGCTGCATCCCCTGGTAATATTACTTAATTTTTTTCCTTGTGTAGATGATGTGCCTGAAATGAACTTTCTACTTCAGGGACAGTACAAGGATGTCCTGCAGAGCTCGGCTGCACAGTCAATACTAGCTCTAGGAAATGAGATCTCTAAAGATACCTTTGGAGAGGCTATTAAGAAAAACATTGCAGATTTCATCAGTTTAAGCACCAATGACCAGAGTAACAGGTAAATTCCTGACCTTCATCGATGGTTATTTTAAATGAATGTTTGTCTCTGTGGATAATTTCGTTCATACAGTAATTGGCATACATTAGTTTATGTTGTATTGCATGAATCATTTCCACGAAGTAAAAAGAATATTCAAGTCTTGTCAGTTTTCACCTTGTGCCTTTGTATAGAGTTCCCTATGTCAGGCTTTGATATATATATTTCACGGCAGATTCTTAAAAGTACTGTTTCAGATTCAGGAAGTGTCAAAACATTACCTTTAACAGCTAAACCCTTGCCAGTATAGAGTAAAGTACATAGATGTGTGTGTTCAAGATGATGTCTCCTAATAAAGATTTGTCTTCAGAACACTAAGCAGTACACACAAATTGCTAAATAAATTAAAGAAGTCAGTCTGATATGTGGGACATGGAAGTCTGTAGATGACCAGGTTACAACAAAAATTGAATTATTGTTTCCATATTGTCTTTTGCTTAGATTACTTCAAGTTCTTTGCGTTGGAATTTCTTGCCTGGAAGTATTTCTACAAAATAATTGGACAGGACCAAAATCAGACATATCTCCATCTGATGTCTTACCAACGGAATGGGAAAGCAAGGTAACCATTATGTGACCACGTTAAAATGCTATGAAATAGATTTCAGTCCATAAATTTAGGAAGAGGGAAATGGGGTTTTGAACACTAACACTTAATATCCGTTTTTGCAGATATGATTGTTATGTTTTATAAACTATTTAGTAGCTCCAAACTTCGAACATTCCCCGACATGATACATGTATGACTGTTAAATATTTGAACTAGTTATTGTGATGTTAATCAGTGTTTGTGTACATACCTTGACCTTTATTCAAGCAGAATTCTCAACGTTTTATATTTTGCAGCAAGAAGAGTTAAAAGAGTTTGTTCTTGAATCTTTGAACAAAGATGATGCCTCCATCTATCCTCTCAGCAGTCACCCGGTATTCCTACTTCTGGCCAAACACATTCTTGTCGACTCCAGGGATTGCTTAACTGCCCTTCAGGTAGCACATCAATACCATTTATTACTTATTTTGTAAGGATATTTTCTTTGGAAGATAAGTGAATTCATCATTCTGTTTGATAAAAAAAAAACTTAGAACATTTCAATTGTCTGTTGTTTAGAAACTAAATAGTAAAACATATATTTTGAAAGGTTTGCTGCTAAATTTCTTCATTTATCTTAAGAAACCAGTTTCGTATGATGGCTTGGTAATGACATTTGTATACATGTTGTATGTTACAGCAGTTTTCATTGTATGATTATTGATAGATCAGTTTAAGTCTTGTTAAATGAAAAATAATGTTTACACCTAGGAGTTGGAAGTATAGTGATTGCCATGATCATGAATATTGCATTGAAGTGATTTACAAAATTCAGTTTATGTGAACATGTTTATTTATAATGCTACTTTAATTGTAGAGAAAGTTTTGTGGAAGAATTTTAAGAAACCGTTTTGTTAAATCCAATGTTAATCCATTTCAGTGTAGTAGACTTCCTGTCAAGGCTTCCCTCTGGTTTATAAATCCAATCTTAATCCTTTGAAGTGAATTAAGATTTCCTTTCCCAGCTTTAAAGACCCTTTGCAGATGGCCATTACAGAGTGTCTGCAAGAACACACCATTATTCCATATCAGTAATTTAGATTTCTCTGTCATTGCATTTACAGACTGTTGATTGGTGGTCACTCCGTTGTCTGTGGGTGCAACAGATGATACTTGATAGTCGTGACCCAGATATCCATCAGAAGATCAAATCAAGATTAGAGGAAGGTAAAAAACAGTTAATATTCATTCAACTATTTTAACTATAGTCATACTACTTTGTTTTCTGTGTTGTCATTATTAAAGAGCTTCATCACAATATAAAATAATAATAATTATATTGATTTATAGTGCATGCGTATCCACCCAAGGGAAAGAGAAATGAAAAACGAATGAACAAAAGCATTATTGGTTAACATTGATGAAGGTTGCATAGGATGAGTTTTCAGAAGTTTTTTAACAAAGTGAGGAAAGCACAATATCTGAGTTCTAGTGGTAATAAGTTCCAGAGGCGAAGAGCGGCTACTTGGAATGATCTGTCACCCCAAAAATTTGGATTTACCTTTCATTCACAGTTGTGAGGAATGAGGGCTTGATGTCGAAGGAGACCAGCGGGTTTTTGCCCGTTCTGTTTCATCTCGAGTGCATACATATATGTCAATATTACTACGAGTACACAGAGGCTCAAGAACACCTGCAAACAGCAAAGAAAATGGCAGGACTGGAGGTAAACCTAACAGGTGAGGATTACTACTCATAAAAACAAAGTTTTTAAAGTTTCATTAATCCTTCTTGTTGATGGCTGTGGTTGTTGAGATTGCTCAGCTTGGCATTGAAATAATGTAGCCTTCTGTGTGTGGTGTAAGCAATGTTGTTCAGTTAGTACTTGTTTTATATGTTCCTGGTTTGACTGTTTTAGTCTTCCTGCATTCTTCCCTTTGTTCATTCAATCATTCACCTTCTACTTAAAAAAGACAAGAAAAGAATCAGAAGTTTCTTGAAATACTGCTCAAATATATTTTATCTCGACTATGAAAGTCTGGTTGGTAAAGTAAACACTGCTGCTAGAAATGAATTCATAAGACTACCTAAGAATATAAATAGTTCTAAAGATCACCCACTTCACTCCGAGTTGATCTCTCTGTGCAATAGAACAAACAAGTACTATCTACGAAATCCTACTATCTTGCCAACTTTTAGAAATATGCTTTTTAAGAACTCATTTATCTATGGAGCAGCCATTTATATTCAAAATGGGTTCTTAGAATCTCTGTAATAATCCCTTTTAATCTTTCAACCTTCTAATCCTCCATCTTATTTCTTATTTGTTCATGCTTTCATGATTGTACATTTATGTCTTTTGTGTAGCACATGTCCTAATTATAAATTTAGTAATTTAGACTGGAATAAAGAAATTGAAATTCGTTCATTCATTAGCTCGTTCATTTGTTCACTTATTTGTTCATTCGATCAGATGTGCTATTACTGTTTATTATCGTGCTTAATTACCAGGTGCTCTAGGCAAGAGGACGCGGTTCCAACAGGAGGACAAAGCTCAACTCTTCTTGAAAGTAGAAAAGACCGACTCTGATGTGAACAGAGGAATCAGTGACCAACAGGAAACTGTTTCTGGGTTACCAAAGGTTGGTAAATGTTTTGTAGTTATAGATTAAGAGAATCTTTTTTCATGATCAGTGTCATGATATTATCAATTTGTCTACCAACAGCAGAGTCACGGCCATCTCTGTACCAGATAACAGCTACAGGGCTTTGTTTTTATCTTAGAATGTGCAAACTATTTACCCAAGGGGGGAATGATTCTTGTAGAGCAATTTTCAGTATCATAGAGGTTTGAAATGTTGATTACTTGAATGATGCACAGTGATTTGAAATTTATCAAATTTCAAGAACAATTTTAAGGAAGTGTAAGGAAAATCCTTAAAGGAATTGTCTGGTGGAAGATTTTGATACATTGACCATGTAGTTATTGTTTTTCTCTTTCTAACCATGTAAAAATTGTCCCCATTCAACGTTTTCTTCTTGTAGAAATCTGATTTTCAAATTCACCAGTTTCTCACCAAAAGTACCGTTAATTCGAACACATCAATATGGTCATTGACGTAGTGCTGGCAAATAGGCAAAACAGGCGACTTGAAGTTAGCACTCCCATTTCCGCAGCAAATACACTCTCACATGTACACGCGCATGTGGTTGCCTACTATATATAACGCGAACGTATATAGCCTACTGTACCATGCCCAGTTGGTATACGTATAGCGTTGCACATAATATACTCTCACACTCAAACCACAGTTCGTAAACTATTCTTCGAAATCGCTGAAATAAAATTCACGGATCAAATTTACAGTAAAAGGAAACTTGAAAAGTATTCGGAACACCGAAAGATTAAACTTGGCGGAATCGATGTCAGAGCAGAATGTAGTACCGAGAAGCTTAGGCTTAGCAGAACTGTCCGATTGTAAACGTTAGAGTAGCCTGCTCGCGAACATTCTTCGCGTTGGAGCTGGATAGCGCGATGTATAGACAACGAAGAGTCTGCTGTTAAAACTTATCTTGTGTTACACAAAGACCACGAAACCACCGATCTACTACATATATGGCGGCTTAAGGAGTTTTTGAAAACATATCTAATTTATAAGAAATTTCACCAAAAATTAAGGAAGAAATAAATCTGTATACAAACGCGGTTTTTGAAGTGATTACTGTAGGTACCGTATGAAGCGTGGGTTATGTCGCAATCTGCATTAGCATAGGTGACGTCAAGTTCTGTACTGTTCAAATCAAATGGGAAATGTCCATTCTTAACGATTAAAAAATTGTTTCTCTGTCAAACACAACATTAGCGTTCTCATACTTTGACAACATGTTTGGAAAATTATTTATCATTTTTTAAGGTAACTTCTTTGGGCCACCAGACAATCCTTTTAAAGAGTAATTTTTTAAACAATATGTTTTTAATTTTTATGTGACAGGATCTCATGCTAGAGGACGATACAGTTCTCAATAATGTGAAATTCAAAGATGCTGGAATAGAGGAGATTCCCAGACTGTCAGGAGGAGAACAAGCTCTCATCATATCCCTCTGGTGAGTAGACATATTCCTCTGGCGAGTAAACATGTCCCTCTGGTGAGTAGACATATCCCTCTAGCGAGTAAACATATCCCTCTAGCGAGTTAACATATCCCTGAGGCGAGTAAACGTATTGCTCTAGTGAGTAAACATAACCCTCTAGCGAGTAAATATATCCCTCTAGCAAGTAGCACATCCCTCTTGTGAGTAAACATATCCCGCTAGTGAGTAAACATATCCCCGAGACGAGTAAACATATCCCTCTAGCGAGTAAACATAACCATTTAGCGAGTAAAAATATCCCTTTAGCAAGTAAACATATCCCTCTGGTGAGTATACATATCCCTCTAGCGAGTTAACATATCCCTGAGGCAAGTAAACATATCCCTCTAGCCAGTAAACATATCCCTCTAGTGAGTAAACATATCCGTCTAGTGAGTAAACATATCCCTCTACTAAGTAGACATACCCCTCTTGTGAGTAAACATATCCCGCTGGTGAGTAAACATATTCCCTATTTCCCTAGCAAGTAAACATATCCGTCTAGCCAGTAAACATATCCACCTTTGACTAGACATATCCTTCTCATGAGAAGACATATCCCAATTTCATCTTTCAGCTTAGACCACAAAAGGAAATCGCCTAAAGATGATTTAATAAATGAAGAGCTGTTACCTTACGTAGTGGTAAGTAGAACGACACAAAGATGATTGGAATTGTATGCAATGGTTAATGGAACTAAGTCTGCCAAAGAGTTACACTTCAAAGAAAATTCATTCTGGCTTACCTGAGCACAAAACCGATACATAGGAGAACTCTCAGTGAAACAGAGATATTTAGTGGGTGGTTTGTAGAACACTCAACACAGAATTGTTATTCCATATGTAGTGTTGTGTAGAATACAACAGAAAATTGTTATCCTGTCCTTTGGGACAATCATGATGGTTTCTGTAATCTAGGAAGAACTGCTTAGACAGATATGGGAGTTGTACTAGTAGAATCTAAACAGGCACAGATTGGCCTACTTGCTTAGAATCAGTGTGCTTCCGGGTTCAAGGGGCTAAAATCATCACTGGGTTGAGATGCCAAGGCGCTGATTTCCTCTTGTTTGCAAATGCTATTTTTGTCAATGCTTGTGACCTGGTAGCAATTTATGCCCAATCAACCCCTGAACCCAAACAGTTACCATGCCAACATGATGTGATGGGTTTGCTTTGTTGTAACCAGAATTCAGGAATTGAATGGTCATTGCTAATAGTACTTTTATCTTACCATTAATGAAGAAAGTCTTGAAATGAGCCAAATAAAAATTAGAGGGAAAATTTGAAGAATTGATTCTGTGAAGAAACTCGGAGAGAAGCTTCATTTTCCCATCGCACATGAACCATGATGATGCCTTAAGTGTAGCTTAAGTGAATCATTTGCAATTGTTACACCAGTATAGGTTGTTGAAGAGTGGAATGGAAATCAAGTAATGCTAGATATATAATCTGTTTTATATCGTGCAGAGCGTATTGCAACAGCCACAGTATTGGTCCATTCAGATTGGGGCCCTCGCTCTGAGGTGCAAGTTAGAGAGAAGCAAAAGACGTAAAGTGGAGAGGTCTATGATGCAGATGCAGGTATGTTGAAAATCCACCACAATGGGGGTTACCATGACAATACCATAGTAACTTAGAAATGAAAGTTTGTTTTGTAATTCTGGGTAAACTGATCAAATGAGTCGACGGCTTTTACAGTTGGTCGCAAAGTGGCCGACAGAAAAACATATCTTTAAACAATGTTTCTGATGGAATCTGACAGTATGCATCCTCCCAACTACAAAGTGATTTATCATCCAAATTGTGATAAATGTGTGTGTTTGTTGTTACAAACTTTCATTCAATGAGTAATCAAATCAGTCATGATACAGTTATATAAATAATCACCAGGAATTATATAGTGCGGCATATTAGGCCTTAGAAATATCTAGATAGTGGCAAGGGAAATTACAACATGGGTTGCCGGGGAAAATGTTTGGGAAGTAGGGCATTAAAGTGTTGGAGTAATATTTTCTGAAATGAAATTCAATGCTAGGTTAAGTAAGTTTTGGCGATTGTTATCACAAGAACCACTATCTTAATCAGTTATAATAATACTGCTACCTGATTGATCAATTTTATATGAATTGTTGGCTTTCCTCAAAACACACTCAAAATTGTATGCATTTCTTCTCGTTTTGATAGTAACTAAGTCACTCTCCACTTTTTCACAATATTTCATATTTCTGTTTTGTTATCATAGACAGTTGTCGATAGCTTTGATGATGGAGTATGTCCAGTTTATCACAGAATGCAGTATATCTATGCCGTAAACCTTCCACCAAAATGGGACATGGAGGCAAGTATCCACTTGAAATCATTGTCCTTGGTAATGCAGTGTTGGTAGCTAGCTTAGTCACTTAACGACAGTGACAACTTCAGACCAGAGTTCTATGTATAAACTATGCTAGGCATGGCTAGTAGTAAATAGGCTGACAGTAAAGTAGATTAGTCCTAAGCATGTCAACTGTGGAATTGCTATAGACCAGAGTTCCATGTATCAATTATGCTAGGCATGGCTAGTAGTAAATAGGCTGACAGTAAAGTAGATTGGTCCTAGGCATGTCAACTGTGGAATTGCTGTAGACCAGAGTTCCATGTATCAATTATGCTAGGCATGGCTAGTAGTAGTTAGGCTTACAGTAAAGTAGACTTGTCCTAAGCATGGCTGCTGTGATGTTGTAGACCAGAGTTCCATGTATGAATTATGCTAGGCATGGCTAGTAGTAATTTGGCTGACAGTAATGAAGACTTGTCCTAAGCATGGCTGCTGTGATGTTGTTGTAGACCAGAGAGTAATTGTTGGTGTGTGATTATGAATATATTCCTCAATGTATTAATTATGTGTTGTAACTTTAAAGCAACAACCTACAGTAACAGTTTACTTGTAAGATGAGAGGTGTTCCATTAGTCTCTTATCAAAGTAGGCCTGCTGTGGTTTTGCTGAATACCAGATGTTAACTTTTGCTTTTTCTATTGGTTATGCATGTTTTCAATTTATTATACATATATATATTTTGTTACTCCATTGTAGCAAACGAACATTTATATTGTTTTCATCTGTGTTAGTATTTTTATGAGTTGTTAGATTTGCGTGCATACCCATTGGCATTAAAGGGGATAGCTTTATGCAAGCCAGCCTCCAGTTTACTAAAAAAACAATATGTTTTGCTTTCTATGGAGAATAAACAGCTGCAGGATTTATATGTTTTTCATGAGTTTTAAGCTTATTATTAGCCTCTTTCTACAGTCTCCTGAAATATATGTTCATTCATGATGGGGTTTGTTTTTTCTTGCTTGTAGAAGGAACTAGCTTCTCTCTTCATGGATCTTGGTTCTACCAGCGCTGCTTTAGAAGTCTTCTACCGGCTGCAACTCTGGCAGGATGTCGTGGATTGTTACAAGAGGCTCGGTAAAGCAGAAAAGGTAAATGAAATGCTCTTTAAGTTTATGATGAAGCTATGGCATACAGTTGGGCTTTTGATTGTCAGAATGATACTTTAACGGTGAATGCTGATGAAATGTCAAGAAAATGTTTTAGAAAGAACCAGAAGTACAGTGAGTAATATGATGATGGCATTATAGAATTGTCTGTATATTTCACATATCCTTCATATCCCTGGGTTGGTCGATGACAGTTTGGTTAGCTTTCAGTAAACAGTGCTCTAACTATTAATACAAAAAGGTTAAGACCCTTGAGCACCAGGAGCAAGATATAAGCAGAGCTAACATTTAGCTATACTCTCCTTTCATTGTCAACAAGTTGTGTTTTAAGGTATACGTAAAATTAAGGTATAAATGAGCCCATGAAGTAATAATTTGTTGTATTTAAAATTTGGTATTTTGATAAGGATTTTCAGTAGTACCTCCAAATATGTTAGAAAGATAAAAAATGATCACCGATGATCATCCTTTTCAATATCACCTCAGTCTGTGAAGTTTACTCGCAGAAACAAGTAACTGCTTGATATGACCGCCGTGGGTGACAGGAAGTATTATTATATGAATCTCCCGTGAAAGATCCTTACGAGTGAGATTTAACACAGACAGAACTTACAACACCTTTTCATCGTAACTGTGAAATGAGTGAGGGATATGGTGGGAAGGAGGGGATGGGCGTGGGAGGGGGGGTTGATCAGACCTGAAGACATAAGAAACAGTTCAAACAATATTGGATTTTTATAAGTACGTGAACGGTGAAAATTTGACTGGGAAATTATAAACAAAGGTTGGAAAGAACAAGGAATCTTTTACTAGAATGGAATCTGAAGCAGTGACCACAGGATTGGAAGTTCTGTGCTACCAACTGAGCTATCCTGCCATTAGATGGTAGGGATCCCAATACAGCAACACCAGAAGCCATGGTACCTTGCCATTAGTTGGTAGGGATCCCAATACAGCCACACCAGAAGCCATGGTACCTTGCCATTAGTTGGTAGGGATCCCAGTATAGCCATGCCAGAAGCCATGGTAACTTGCCATTAGTTGTTAGGGATCCCAGTATAGCCATACCAGAAGCCATGGTACCTTGCCATTAGTTGGTAGGGATCCCAGTACAGCCACATTAGAGGCCATGGTTCCTTGCCATTAGTTGTTAGGGATCCCAATATAGCCACACCAGAAGCCATGGTAACTTGCCATTAGTTGGTAGGGATCCCAATACAGCCATGGTACAGTTGATACATTTCATCTTACACCTCCTGAAAAACAACAGAATTTTCTGTGGTCTTTTCAAAGTTTGAGACATTGGTGTGGGTTTATTTTTAATTCTAGGCTATCAAGGTGATCAAAGATCAGCTTGCTATCAAGGAGACTGTTGTGATGCGGTGTCTGCTGGGAGAGGTAACAGGAAAGAAGGAACATTTTGAGCAGGCTTGGGAGTTTTCAAATCACAAGAGTGCAAGAGCTCAGAAGTCTCTGGGATTGCACTACCTGAGGGAGGAGAATTATGAAAAATGCATCGAATGTCTTGAAAAGTCACTGGAGAAGAACTACCTACAAGTAAGGTTGCAGTCATTATTATTGATATATTTACCAGGTGAAGAGATGGTAATTATTGTGGGTGGGTCTTGTTGTTGTGATGAGGATTTATTGGAATAATTGAAGATTTTTGAAACTACTCGATGGAGGAAATCATCGTTCACGGAGGTCGTAGGTCAAAGTTATGACAGTTTGAAAGTGTCATAAATAATTCCTTGTACAGCACACAGATACTCAGTACTTAGCTGAAGAATATAATTTTAAGAGATCATTCTATATTTTGAACACAATTAGTTGGCTAACATGATCATAATCAGGCTATGTTAGAACCTTAGAGGTTGGGGGAGGGGTGGGAGAGGGGCCAGGGTTCTAGTTGCAAACCTGAGCCTTGACAAACATGAAATGCCAAAGTATGTGAATCAAAAGTTTGTTTTATACTGAAAACTTAGTGTAATTTATGCAGTAAAACAGCAAGTGACATTGACAAGTCTGCCTCATGAATATACTCCTACTGTTGGACTCTGAGCATTCAATTTAGTATTCACAATAAGTATTATAAATCATGTACATCAAATATCACACATCCACAAGTAACAGTGACACTGTAATAGACAGTACCTACAGAAATGTTGACATCTATTCATTGTGTTATTATGTATTACTAAAGTAGAATGACTTGATGTGGTTGAGGCATTCAAACTCAAACAAAGTCGTAAGTCTGATATGAAATGACATGACTATCATTTTCTATTTTTGCTCTCGTTTGACTTTTCCAGTATGAATCTTGGTTTGCGCTTGGATTTGCTGCTCTGGAAGCCAAGCAGTATGAGACGGCAGCCAAGGCTTACAGGACATGTGTTACCATAGAAACTGATGTAAGTATATTTGTATGTCAATAAGTCTTCCACAGACAGTGCCTATAGGGCCAGCCTATAATTGGAATGTCTGTAAAGAAGATTAGCATATCTAAGTTGATCACTATCTATGTTCATTATTGATACAGTTCATTATGCCTGTATGTCTGGTGTTACCATAGAAACCTGTATCGAATTACCACCTGTGTCAGTAATGAAACATAGTCATATCTAGTTCATAAAGGTTCTGTGGTATAATTGAAACAAAATCTAAGCTGATCACTCCCTATGTTGATTATACTGTTCAATATTGCCACTATCTCTGATGTTACCATAGAAACAGATGTCATATCTCTTCCCAATGGGTCTTGTGGTATAATTGCAAAAAATATCTAAGTTGATTCCTCTCTACTTTAAATAGTGATAAGCTTAGAAGTTGTTTTCTAATGCAAAGCTGAGCCCCATGTAAGTGCAGCCAGCTACTGTGGCTTTACATATCATATGATGCAATGTCTGCTTTTGCAATTATTTTGTCTATGACCAGTGATCTGTTAACAGAACAGTTGTAATGAGCATGATTATTACTACTTCCTTCCTTTACAACACAGAACTTTCAAGCCTGGAACAATCTTGCCAATGCATACACCAGGCTTAATCAAAAGTGAGTACTTTCTTTCGAATTCTGCAGACTGATATATGTGTGTTATCATATGCGGATGAAATTGATTAATTTCTTAGGTATATTCTCGTTGTACAGTTGTACAACTGCTGGAAAAAGCTCTGCTCAGTTTGGAAGAGCTCATGGCTTACATGTCATATCTGGGGTAGGGGGGGGGGGCTGCCATTTTGATATCTGTAGTGATGAATTGTCATCACATATCTGGTATACATTATGTTATAATTTGGCTATCACATGTTGACTGAAGTTAGTTTGCAAAGTTTTCATTTATACAAATTCAGAATATATTTTGATTCTCAAAGCAAGCAGTTGGTTTAGAGTTTTCTTTATGTTCGTAGTTAGGCTGGAACCCGGGATCTACACTACAATATCAGCGTGTGATGTCACAGTGTCACTAGCAGGTGAAACCATTTCCTTAGTTTTGCTGGTAATAGTTCAAACCATGTTGATTCTGCGTGATAGTGATGCCAGAATCAGTTAATGAAGTTATCTTTCTCCTTGGATGTAATATTTTTGTGTTTTTGAGAGATGAACTGTTTCTTATTTTCCTGCAGGTATAAAGCGTTCCTGTCATTCAAAGAAGCCATAAAGTGTAACTATGAAAACTGGAAAGTCTGGGAAAACTATCTTGTGGTAAGAGATGTCATTAGTGAGCAAGATCAGATCAGCCCATGGATTAAAAACATAATAATTCATGATTTCTGATGTGTTTTGTTGTTGTGATTACTTTGTGCTCTGTCAAAATTTGATAAAGCACTAAATATGCCAGAATATTTTTATTAATAGTGTCTGAAGAACTTTAGTTATATATCTTAAACCTAACATGATAGACTTGTGATATTATGCAGAGATGTCGATAATGATGATATTCGTGTAATTTCACCATGCAAAGGGGCTACTTTGCAATTAAATTAATTAGAAGCAACAGATGATATATCATTAGAGATAGTTCAATGGCTGTTTCATATTAATCTGTCGTATTTATCAGAAAGTTATGACCTTCATCAAATGGCAAACCATACAGAAGAAGAAATGAGAAATTGATTAGTAAACATATTCACAAATCATCGCTTTCTCTCCCGTCCATTTACATTTATCTATGCATGTACCAATCAGGTCTGTTGTGCTCTTATAAAGGGGATTGTAAACAGAGCTATCAGGCGTTCTAACCGAGTTACCATCACCTATGAGGACCTTGCCGTGGAGAGAAACAACAAACAGGCAGCAAACTGCTTATCTATGGCAAGGGCTCGACATGTCGATCCTGGAAGGATCCCACAAGGATCCTGGAAGGATCTTCTACGACAAACAGGAGAGAAGAACTGTTAAGAAAACTGCTTATCTGCTGCAAAAAGTCTGTGTAGATCTAGGAGTAGCCATTACATGGCCTAACATGTCAATCTTATAACTTATACAAAATGTAAGAAAAACAGTTAATCAGTATCTGTTCTTATTTTAGATTTCTAAGTCATCACTCGTTGTTGTATTATTTATTTTTATTTTGTCACTGCTAGGTCAGTGTTGATGTTGGCCAATTCAGTGAAGCCATTAGAGCTTACCAGAGGCTTCTGGAACTGAAGGAGAAATTTGTTGATGAAGAGGTCTTAAGAGTCCTAGCCAAGATAGTCACAGACAATATTCATGACCATGATGGAAAACCAGGTAGGTTTTTACTATTGTCAGAACTAATCTGTCTCAAAGATTGAAATTCTGGTTTTAGATATTTCAAATAAGTTGATAATTTATTAAATACCAAAAGAAGTGGTTGTTAATACTATGTTGGAAGAAAAGAAATGATATCCATTTCTCTTTGAAATATAAATGGTTTAGAAAAAGCTATTCCACTCTTGGTACAATATACTTTAGCTTTGGCTGTCGACTGTATAATTTGGCTGACCATTAATATGCTTACGGGTGACCTTATCAGGCTAATCATCGTTGGTAATGTCTTCTTTAACTGTTTTTGTACCAGTCAGCATCTGGTTAGTGAGCCTTATAGAAGGTTGTTGATCGATACCGTGTAAATGTTTATCTCAAAATCAGTTACCGACACGTCATCACCCTTTTCTGCTGAATGTTGTGACTCATCCTGCCAGAAGTGATTCATATCAGAGCTGGTCTTTTATAACCTCGGCTTACATCACATGACTTTCATAAATAAATAAATCAAATCCTTTGCCTAATTTTAAGGTATTGCCTTCAAGGATGACATTGCCAAGTTATTTGGTCACCTGACATCTCAAGTGACCAATAATCACAGAGTATGGGAGCTGTATGCTCAAGTCCATGGTAACTGTCAGTCTGGTGATGTGCAAGCACACAGTAAGGTGAGTACCTCTAATGTTATTCAATAAATCCTATTTACTTTGAAATAAAATTCAGAAATGTATCTACCACTGCTGTAAGTAGTCATAGTTAAGAGCAAACATGGATTTTATTTAATGACTGTGTAGTAAGGATTGAAGAAGCAATGTCACAGCATTCCCTACGGGAACACCATCTCACTAACATTTGTTATGCGTAAAGTCTTGTCTGGGTCTTTGACGTTTTTTTATTAATGCTTTATTTCGTTAAGATTCTTTAATGAAAGAAATTAATAATAACTGGTCCTTTGCAATATAAATACAAAGTACTTCCATATGCTATGTAATTGTTGTATAGTTCCTTACACCCTACAGCCAGTAGTCACAGGTTTCCCACTGTTTCAAGAAAACAAGGTTTCTTTGTTTCAGTCGTTGCAGTTCCTGCAGAAGTCGCACCGTTTATTGTCCCTGGACAAGGACTGCTTCAGCAATGAGGAAAACATAAAACTGATTCTGTCTCTAACTGAGCGCCTTGCTGAAGGTTAGGAATAATATTTCTTTGTCAAGTTGAAAATGTTCCTGTTCATGCAAAAAGTTAAAACAGATTTGGGTTCTTGTTTTGTTTCTCTTATGGTAGTTTCCATTTGAACAAGAGATTGCTGCATCTTAATACCATGACTTCAATTAGATTTTACTCATACCCACATATATATACTATATACACTAACATTTACTGATATTTATATAGTGACATATTTACTAACATATACTGACATACATAACATATATTGACCTATATGCTAGCATATACTAATGTATACTAATATATACCCACATATACTAACACATACTGATATATAATAGTATATACTGACATATATTAACATATACTGACATATACTGAAAGATACTAACATATACTCATATATACTCACATACACTGCTATATATATTAACATACACTGACATATATACTAACATATACTGACATGTACTGACACATATTGATATATACTAGTATATGCTGACATGTAAACATATACTCACATATACTCACATACACTGACAATATACTAACATATACAGACATAAACGTACATGTACAATTCATTTGTCAAGAAATTTCATTAAATATATTTAGAGAGCAAAATCATGGGACAGGATTCAGATCTATTCTTAGTATTCATGAAGATAACAGAAATGTACAAAGTATGCAGTGTTTGATGGCTCCTCCTGGATTAACATTGGTCTGTTCTAAGAAGGTGGACAGGGCTTCTTTTTCTGAGTGGTAATTTTTTCACTGTGCCAAATCTGCCAGTAATGTTTTGTACAAGAAGTAGCCCACACATAGACAGATATTTTAGCAAGCTGATATATTTTAACATGTCAATTTGAAAGGTCAACCATTGCCGTTCTTGGATTGGTCCCTTCATTACATCACAGATTATAGTGTAGTGCACCTTTTCTAATGAAAGCTCGGTATTATACAGTTTGTTTCTAAGACCCAGAATTTGTTAGCCCTTTAACAATTAGTGATATAATACGTACATGTTTAATAATTCTTCTATCTTACTCTGCAGGGTATGTCAAGTACAGTACAATGGTTGCTAGCAGCACTGAAGCTATACAAACATTATCATCGGCTAAACTTATGATGAAGAGTGTTATTGCTAAAGCTAAGGTAAGCATCATCCCTACAGTATCTTTAGGCATCTTCATCTGCAGCAGTTTAATGTAGCAGGTAGTACAACCTTAAGTTTGGTTAAGCAGGTAGTTTAACCTTAAGTGAAGTTTGAAGGTGCTAGAGAGTGTGTCTTTTCAAAGTATAAATGCAGCCTTTATCACAATGAGGGGCGTATCCTACTGCCGGCAAACCTCATTATATCATAACACTGTGAGGTAGAATTTTACATTGCCAACTTCCAATAGGCCTCAGCTTATGTTTAGTGTGGTGTTAGATTAAAGTTTATTAGATATCTCACTCTAAATAAAATAAAACTGTTAGCAAACTGCTTATCCACTAGAGAGCCTGTGCAAGAGAATGTGTAAAAGTAAATTGGCCTGATGTTTCGATCCTAGCAGGATCTTCTTCAGAGGCTAAAAATATAAAATAAAAATATTTAAAATAAAAAATTTTAGCCTCTGAAGAAGATTCTGCTAGGATCGAAACGTCAGGCCAACTTCCTTTTAGATATCTCACTGCCAGCAGTCCTTACAATATCATAAGACTGTCAGGTAGAGGTTACATAACCTTCTGTCAGCAGAACTCATCATATTGTAACAACTGAGGTAGGATGTTACACATACTGCACTTTCTCCAGCAATGAGTGATTGTGACAAGCACTCTCAATCTTTCAATTAGCTGCACACAATATATCCCAATGGAATGTCATTAGGGTAGTTGTTGTTGAGGTCACAGGTCATTTGAAGTCGACAGAGCTCAAAGTATGAAAAGTCTGTAAATATACGATGAGCTCAGCAAGAGAATGTTTAACAGGAATTATTGTTGTTGAGTGGATTGTGTTTAATAAGATAAAACAAGAGCAGTGCCTATGTAGGAGTCTGTGCATACAGTGCTGTATTAGAGATTTGAGCTTTATACACTATTTGACTCTCAATAAGTTCAGTATCCTATGTTGTGAAATCCTATACAAATGATTTTGTATATATGGTCAATAGGATACTCTCAAGGCAGTGATTAAATCAACAATGGAAAACGGACAGGGGAGTCATAAAAAACACATTACCTAAATAACAACACCTTTGCTCTAAATCAAAATAAGTATCCAGTGGTGTTGGACCTGGTCATTTGAACTTGATAATTTGAGTTTGATAATATCTTGACATGTTCTAGAAATCATCCGAGGAGCTTCCAGACACCTGGCAGGAACATCAGTCAGACATCGCTGAACTTGAAGCAAAATTAGTCGACATCCAGAACAAGATCTCAGAGAAGAAAGGAGCTTGATAGGTGATTGATGTCATGAATGGATAGAGAGATGAAAAACCAGGACAAATTGCCAAGATAGTTGATTGTCTGAGATGAATACATCTCCATAAGAGACCAATCTCAATCAGGAATAAACCTCTTGGTGAAGGAAAGTGCAGGAGGATGGAGGTCCTGCAGGGATGAAGAAGATGATGCTTCACCCAATGGATATAATTCTGTTGATGGAAAGTTAACCTGTTTAGTTCTGTTGATGGACTGTCAAATATAGCCTCTGAGTAAAGGCATTTGAAGGAGGTTGCAGAGGGAACTGCTTTCCCTGTAAAACTGGGTTCATACTTTCACTGTTTTATTGTTAATATGTTTTTCATGAGAACAAGAAAGCAGAAATATGTAACATGCTGTGAATGTGTCCATTAGCTATAGGTTGCATCCAAAATCCCCCCGTTTGTACTGAACGGCAGGTTTTTCCAGTTGTTTAGCTGAGCGATCAATCCCATCTTATTGCACCTTAGTTGAGCTGCCTATTCGTCTATTATGCAACTCATCGCACAGCTAGTAGCCAAATCACTATCAAATCAAGGCAGACATGGCAAGGTGTGAACAAATCAACTCTTCCAAACTCACCAGTCTGTTGGCAGGAGAGATCAAATTTCAGTAAGTTGAGGTCAAGAGAGCTGAAAAATCCAACCTATGGTTAATGGACTAATTTTCGTCATGAAAACTGCCAGATGGAATCAAAGAGCAGCATTTGTAATTGTCTGCACCAGAATGTGCGTAATGTCTTCATATATTCAATTATCATTGAAAGCAAACATTGCAAACTTTGTTTTTTAAAAGGTAGGAGAGAAAGGGAAAAAGAGAGGGCAGGTGATTGGAAGAGAACAATAAATGTTGGCACAGTCTTTGATACAGTTCAATTAGAATGCAACTTTCAGAATTTGTGCAGAAAACGCCAGAATCCTTTTTGGCCGTACGTTCAGTTTTGCTCCACCCAATGAGATTTCAACATCAATTTTGTCATTTTTGACATTAAGCACGCCAATCTGGCAATGCTGATACTGTCAATATTCATGAGTTGAAACTTGACAAATTAAAACTGAAGGTGTTGTTACTGATTATTTGTCATCATGTTGTGGTTGGTTGACATGTTGCTTTACACTGACCAAACACTATAAGGTGATAAAATATGAAACTGATCTGATGTATATATGTATGTATATGTTTAATAGTGTGAAACAACCTCAGCTGTTGTAACTGATTAATTGTCATCATGTTGTGAGTGAAGGAATATTGGTCAACCTGTTGCTATGTATACTGATCAAACTATTATGTAGAGTAAAGTGCATTGTACACACAGCATTGCGCATGCCACTGTATAACATTTGTTGTATCATTTACCATAAAACATCACTAGATTTAAGTGACTTTCTATCCCTAACCAACTGTCTGGAAGTACTACAGGAAACAAAATAAAGATTATGATATTATTAAACTGTTTAATATTCTTCATTTAAAATCATAATTGTGTACCTCATTCTTTGCACTACAATGCGTGTTCTACTGCAGCTCCATGTTTTCTTTTCATTGAGTGGTGTAATTTATAACTAATCGTCTCAAAAGAGAACAGGCCAGTATGATTATCAATGGACCTGTGTATTATGATACCAGTATTTTAGGGATAGGTCCTGTTAGCTGCTCTATCCTGGAGAACCTTTCTTTAGGCTTGGGATGATCCAAGACAGTGGCGTAGGAAGGTACTTTTGAGTGGGGGGGCTGAAGCCTGATTGCCGGCCTGGGGGAGGGGTCTAATCGAGGAATTTTTTTTGCATTTCCAGGTGGCCTCAGATGCAATTTGGTGCAATATAGCACACTTCAACACCCACTCCATTTTGTAAATAATTTTGCATTTTCACCTGGCCTTAGATGCAATTTGGTGCTCCAAATGAGATTTTTTTCTCATTTGGAAATGAAAATGGGGTTTTCTGACTTGCAGAGCGGGGTGGTGGAATGATACTTCCGCCCCACCATATTTTTCACTGCCCCCCTGTTCCTACGCCCTTGATCCAAGATCAAGAAGGATTCAGAGAGAGCTTTATTGTATGATATGCTGGTTTATTCGTTTCTCGTGATGACATCCAATCCAACCAACTACCATTTTATGCTGGGGCTAAAGACCAGGAGTGTGCATATAGGTGACTCCCCCCTCCCCCAGCGAAATTCACATGTTAGTCCCAAATGGATACCAAGTACATCTCAAATTGGATTCAAATTAGCCTAAGTTTACAAGTACTAAGAATATATTGTCAAAAATATTAGACCAGTTTTGTGTTCACTTTTGTGTGTTTACCAGCAGGGTATTGCTGTTTGTCGTGCTGTTTCTTTTTTCTTTTTGTTTCATTTTTCCCTTCCATTTTGGCATTCTATTTTTGTTGCTTGTAGCCTATTCGATATGTTATTAGTGTAGTTAAATCTCTTTCACCTCTTCTGAGGATATACAGAGAATGCTTAAACTGAAACTATTAACCCTCCAAACCGCAGCCATTTTTATCTCAATACATTACATGTATAGAGATGTTGTAACAGTAAGTGGGAATCTCTCCTCTCTAAAAAAAGTTTCAGCGTCTTCATAAAAAGTTCGTTTTCTCTGGAATTTCAAGAGCAAGTGTATATTATATAGGTCAACAAAAGTTACTATTTTTTATTCTAGAATTTTATCTCAATCTATGACTTTTTCGCTGATTTATGGCCAAATTGGGCCATTTCGGGCTGAAACACGGTTTTTCCAAGTCTTTTTTGCACACGCTCCAAAACTTGTATGTAGGGGAGTTTCGTCCACGTTTCCCTGCTCATTTGTTAATTATTATTCGATGTCTATGGTTTATTATGGGCACGGGACATTTTACTTCTCAGCGATTGGTTTGTTATCTGCTGTTTTATGTATTATGAAAGAGAATAGAATAGAATTGTCTTTCAACAGTGGTATCGTCTAAGATAGGGTCCTAGGTATTATATATTTTATTAAC
>JAIPMN010005498.1:0-13585 GCA_020650975.1 Apostichopus californicus
GGGGACAAGGTGGTGAGAGGGGGACAAGGTGGTGAGAGGGGGACAAAGTGGTGAGAGGGGGACAAAGTGGTGAGAGGGGGACAAGGTGGTGAGAGGGGGACAAAGTGGTGAGAGGGGGGACCAGGTGGTATCAGCTCCTGGGTCAGGGAAAATATGGATTTTGGGGTTGGGAAAATATTTGATAAAATAATATTGTATTTCTCATTTTCATAATATACTTATAAGGAAAGAATAAAGAGTGCCAATATGGGGGTGGGGAGGGAGGAGTGGGTGTTGACCTGATTGACCCAGGAGCCTGACCTAGCTGTTTAACCCAGTGACTGTGGTCTTAATGTAAGTTTATGATGGGTTACTGTGGTCCTCATGTAAATAATACTCTGTATTAATAAAGACACAGTGGGCTTCGTAGTAGGACCGTGTTGGACTTAACGTAAGTTTGTTACTAAGTCACTGTGGTCTCAAGTCACAGGTAATTTGTAAACCCATTTCTGTAGTCGTAATGTTAGGATATATCACTGTGGTTTCATATAAGTTCATAATGGTCATTGTACATTTTGACTGTTCATGAGCTTTGTTACTGGATACAGTGATTGTCAATAACAGTCTGTTAACGACCATTCACTGTCTTAGCCTGTGTGAATGGTGGGTGATTGCATTGTTCTATTTCAAACAGGTCACTGATAATGAAAATGGGTCACGATTTCTTGGTGGGTCACCAATTTTGTCATTTTTGATCGGGGGTGTCTGTGGTCTTTACCTAAGTTCACTACCGAGGTCATCTTGATATTGCATTATATAGGTAAGATCCACTTTACGGTCTTACCTGGATAAGCACTAGGCCACATTTAGCAACTTTGTGCCAGTCACGTGTTAGAGACAATGTGTTTAATAAAATAACTGTGGTTACACGTTTTGTGATTGGACAATTTGGCCTTTACCCACTTGGATTGATATGCATTGACTCACTTTGGGTTTCGTCCAATTTTTACCCCCTTTCGACGCTATGCATCAAAGTTATAGATTATGTACCATGTGTCCCCTATGTATCAGTGAGCAACAAGACCACCCTCTACATGTAGTTCTAAACATCTTGTCGCTTGTCACTGGGCCTATTATTATTATTGTATGCAATGGACAAGTGATTTCTATGTTTGCCTTAACCCTGAAAATATACTTGAGTTTGTCTCCTCTATTGGTGGTAGATGCCATAAATATTAATATTTGTACTTAACTGTTTGGCAAGAATACACAACCTGTATTAAATAGCCTCTCAGGGGTCGGCAAAAATTGTCCATATTAAATATAAATCATATTATAAAAATGTAATTCGGGAAATTCGGGTTGGTTAAGAAATGATAGTTTGCTTGTTAAGAGAGGAAAAAAGGCATTAAGTTTGTAACATTCAACGTCCAGGGACCATTACCCACGATTTGGTAAAAGATCAAAGATTTTACTTTCTTTTGACTAATTTAAACATCATTTGCCTAGTTTATATTGCTGAGTTTGCTTCAAAAAATTGTAATGACCGAGCAGTGTGTGTACGTTTTCAATATTTGCAGAAAAACAAAAATCTTGTAAGTTAAAACTGAACTGGTTTGCAATTTTAATAAAAATATTAAAAATGTATTTGACTATTTTGCTTGTTGGGACAAATTGCACGTACCATTCTGTTATGACTAATTTCTGCAAGTTCATTTTGCTTTTTCAGCGTTCTAAATTTGATTGTATTTTGAGAATTTGCTTTGATGTTGAATAGTAATAATTACTGAAGGAAAATAAAACATAAGGCCAAAAATAGAAAGAGAAAAGAAAAATAGGACAAAAAATAAAGACAAAAAAAAGTGAAGAAAGAGGAGCATATACAAATGTTTGACCTTTTCTTGTGACTCAAAGTTACCAACTTGAAACTTGAGGGAAAACGGTTCTTGAATGGTTGTGCTGGTTCCAACCTAGTTCCATACCTGGTTGAATGGGTTTAATGTACGTTGATTGCCGTCGACTCGGTTTGTACCATCTAGGACCGAGTTGAAGATTTCAAGCTGCCAATGTTATGGTAAACTGAGTGTGAAAACTAGTTTTGAAAGTATCGGAGTACCGTCATTAATTTTGAAGGATATGAGCATCGTGTGCGTAGTGGATTTGCTATGTCCATTATTTATGGCAGACCGAGTTTTGAAGGGAAACTCAATCCTTGCAAAAAAAGGGTTGGTTTCCATTGCAAATCTTCTGATCAATATAATTTTGATTTTAACGAACCAGCTTTTGAAGGTGTGAAGCTTGTGTTAAATATCTGTAGTGTTTTTGCTGTTTGTTGCAGTGTGTTCTGGTATAGAAGTGAGTGTGTTTAGATTCGTTTTGAAGGATATGCATTTGTATTAAATGTTGAGTGTCCCTTTAAATGTCCAGAAGTGATGTTTCTTTGTTGTTTTACTTTTCTTTCACTTTGTGTTTTAGAAACTGGAAAAAGTGAAGTTTTCTGTGAATTTGTGGTCTGTTTTAGTTTGGGGATATTGAGGATGTAACAAACGGAAAGATGACCCCTTTAATGTAAAAGTTGAACTTCCTCTATGCTATGGTACTTTACAGTAAGAGAAGCTAAAAAAAAATTACCTTTTATGCAATTAGATTAAATATGATTTTAATCTGAGTGTGCCCATGCAGTTTATGTCTTTACTTCAATAAAGCTGACTATGATATTTACAGAAAGGGCTTTGTGGGATGTTGTAATGTACTAAACACTCAGCTGATTATCGATTCAAGTGGGCTAAAATCATGGGTCGTTTACATCCGTCATTTTGGCCTTCCACCGTGGACCTGTTAGAGGTAACCTAGTTCATAGGTAATCTTTAGGGGTTTGGAAGAGAACTAAGATGTGATTTGCCTTATCGATACTCTTGAGAGAAACTTGGCTTTTTTTTTTTTTTTTTTGGAAGATGACGTAATTCTCGAGTGTGTGTAATGTTATCTTCATTTCAAGGTATTGAATACTTTCATGACTAGTATAGTCATTTGATTTTATTTGCACCTAACATATATCAAAATTCAATTGTGTTGCTATTGTGTTTGAAAATATAGTTAACAGAGAGTGGTGAGGTGAAGAGTTTGGTTCCTAGAGAGAGAGAGGTGGAGAGAGAACGAGATGTGTAGAGGACATTTCGTTCGTAGGAAGGTATTTCATTCACAAGATGCTGTAAAGGCTAAATTTTGGTTCAGACAGGATTCTGTGCAGAAAGTTTGAATCCACGATAATGGTAGGGACTATGGAGGGGGGGCAGGGAGGGGTTGGGCATTTGGTTCAAATAGCGCAGCATCTGTAAGGTTTTGCTTCACAGAAAGTATGTTTTGGTGCACTATGTCAGCTCTGTAACAGATTGAAACTTAAAATTGTACGGTAGTTTTGGGTCATTTTAGTAATCGTTTAGTACTTTCTTCCCATCCATGGCCAAGGGTAAAAATAATTATTATGCCAGGGGCAGAATGGCCCTGATAATCTGCCAATCAGTCTTTTTAGGTCTCTGAGGCAATACACCAAAGCCATTTCCTGTTCTTAGGAGTACCCAATTAATCAACCACTCTTGGGTGGCAGTTTTTGTTTTCAATCGAAATATATAGCCCCAAAATTAACTCATGCATGCAAACCTGTTGCCACATGATAGATTAATACATCAGCAAATGTATAAAAAGGTAGCATGCAAAATGGCCCCTAGTTCTACCCATCAACCAGGGGTGAATTGTTTGACAGAGTGTGTCCACTGGTCTTTTCTGGAAGCTTATTGGTTAAGTTTCTAAAACAGCCAAACTTCCATCCATTTTGTACTCACAGTATCTAGGTTTTAGGAGAACGTTCATGTGAAAATTTACAAGGTAGCAGCCGTGGTCTATATAGATCAGTATTTCATCCAGTGTTTGGCCATGGGTGGGGTGGGGGGGGGACACCATTTGGGTAAGTTTATGTAATGTTTGGTAATAATCATTTGTGATGTGTTTGGTGTTAAAAGGAAGGGGGAGGAGGTAAAAATGAAAATTGTTAATAAATGGTATTAGACAAATAATTGTAAGGTATTAATTGAAAGCAGTTACCAGCAAGCGTGGTGTTTTTCTGCATTTATAAGTATCGTAGGAGCTGCAGATCTCTAAGCTACACTGTCAACAAAGCAGCGAGGATTGCTAAAAGAATACGCTTTGAGCACCGTGAATTACTCAGATAAACATCCTCTACAAGGATTTCAGATTTATATTCGAATTATTATTCTCCTTATTTGTGCTGGCTTATGACATTTGCTTGCTCGATAGATATAAATAATTGCTTCATCCTCATTTGCTTGAACCTGTTGCAGATTTATATCCTATTATGGCATTATTAGTTTTTTCAGTTAAGATTTAATAATACTAAATATTACATAACAAATAGACTGCCCAAGGGTTTTTGTGTTTGGGGAAATACTAATAATTTATGGCATGTTAAACCATATATATATATTCTGCTTATACTTAATTTATGTTGTAGTCGTAGAAACTCCTGCTGTTAGCATATGTTACACGGTTGGCTGAATGAATCTCTTGGTGATAATACGTTGGATTCGGTTTCAACCTGTCGTCTTAGAAAGCCTTATGCCCCTGGTTGTTATTGTTTGCTTGAAAAGACTTATAATCATTTAGAAAATATATACGGGCAGGAAAAAATATATACATATATGTCCCTCATGTTTGTTTCTATACTCTATAGGATTGTATAATATAAAGCAAAGTTGTTAGTAACAAAACTGATGTATTTTGCACCTTTTTTGTAGTAACCGAAATTGAAACAAAAGGTTGGGGGAGGGGGTTGGAGGGCATATTGTTTGAAAATTTTACTTAGAAATTGCTTCAAAAATTCCTTTAGCTTTCATGGAATGATCAACATATTTACATGGCGTGATAAAAGAGAGTCCTGATAGAAAGCAAAAGCAGTGTGTAGCTCTTTTATGTATATTTAAGTAGATTTGTACAAATTGTAAACTTTGAAAATTTATTCAAAAAGGGATGAAAAAGGTTTTGTTTTGCATTAACAAGACTATAAATAATACTTTGAAATACTGTGACCAAAATGGGCAACAAGGGTTGCTATATACACAATGTAGGAGTAGGGTTAAAGAAAACCGCACGAAAAAAAAAAAAACATGAGATGTAGCTATGTTCAATAATTATTGTTTATTGATCTGTATTTCTCTGCAGAACTATAAAATTAAACAGAATTAACCCAATTAATCTGACACAAGATCAGGTAGACAATCTATGTAAATTAAAGTAGCAGTAATTTCTTTCAACTCCCTCAACAAAAACCTGGAATCAAAATCTCAATTATAGTCACTGGAATTACATCTTCTACACAAGACATTACAAATGATCTGGAAAACATGAGTTGAAATTCCTCCTCAAAGAAAATAGGACTTAAGAAAAAACATTATTTCAATGTGTATTTTTCCTTTTTTAATATGCTTTTTAGCAGGTACCACAATTTGCTGTAATAAAGTAAACTTGGCAAATTACAATTAAAGCAGCTTCTTCCCTTTAACAAGACTTAGTGATTTGTTTGCAACAAATATTACTGGTTGTCCATCTGAGCAAGTTTCCTTGAACATCATTTGAACTATGAACCTGTTTTTTTGTTGTTACAAGATCAATGTGCTACAGATGACATGCATTACAACAAAGCAGTCCCCTAAGACCAACCTTGAGAATAGTTTTAGTTTGGAAGAAAAAAACGTGACCATAGACCATTAAAGAAAGCTAATTTCTAAAGAGCATGAACAACTGAACATGAGTAAAATATATTTCAAGGTTTTATCATATATACTACTTATTATGATAGCATCCTCTACCAACCATCGTATCGCACTTTGTACCAACCTGAAGTAATCTTCCTGTCATGACACCGGAGACTATACGAATAACATTAATTACTTTACAATGGCAAGTCGGTGATTAATATAACCATAGAATAGTCACACGGTGATCTTGTTCGTAGCCAACGCAAAAAAGTTTCAAACTGTAACGGAACAAAACGTTTCAAACTTTAAAGGAACAACAATTTCAGCCCTGGTTAAGTTCTTTGGAAATTCATTCGTATTGTATGAATTTTGTGATATACATAGCAGTTTCATCTTGGTTTTGAAATACCCTGATCAACTTACTGTACATGGTAGTGTAAATACCTTACCCTGACAATTCCAATAGGTATGCTATGGTAAATAGAATTTGATAAGCTCATAATATTTGAGCAAACATAGCTCCACATCCTCCTGAACTTGAATATTCACTTTTGCATTTCATACCAAAATTTGTCTTCACCAGTGCTTTTGGGGTCCATGTGGACATTCAACGCTGTAAACAAATATTCTAACCAAGAAATGCGGTAGTCTAGACGTTACACATCACAGCGATTTACATCTCGAATAAACCACATACATGATATTGTCAACAACCTTGTTGAACTTGATATAGGGTTGAAGATTGCAAAAAAGAAATAGTTCACCATGTTTCTTGATTGTCATTGAAACAGCAACGCAGTTTGTGTTCTGCAGTTGGTAGAAATTTGTTTGCTTAAAATTACTTACAGTACGTATATATCCCATGAACTCAAACCATACATATTGACTGATCTCTATAAACATACATATTGACTGATCTCAATAAACACATACAAATTGACTGAACTTGACACACAGACAAACTGGGTGAACTTGCAACACATTAAGTTAAATCAATACACATACTGTACACACATGCATTGATTGAACTCAACAGAAAGAGTGAGGAACTCAACACACATACACATGAAGTATTGGGTAAACCCAAAGCACAAACTGAGTTAACTCAACACACATTATGTATTGATTGAACTCAACATCAAGAGTGACTCAACACATACACATGAAGTATTGAGTGAACCCAACACACAAACTGAGTTAACTAAAAAAACACAAAAAATGGGACTTCAACATTTAAAAGCTGCTTTTTGAGTTATTTTGATCAAGGTTACAACTGGAAATAAAGTGTACGTCAAAAATTTTGGACATTTTTCAATTTGCTTTTTACATGAGATCGATACTAATAAACAAAAAACTGTCAGGGAGATGAAACTTCACAAATTGTTTGAAACTTTAGTGAAATCATTAATAACTTGATCATTATATCTTCATTTGATGATGAAAAAAAAAACAATCTAGGAGGTCTTGGTTAGATGAACTGTGACCTTGAGTGGAGCTTAACCTCCATAGATATAGTAAAATTATAGATCAAATATAAAAGTCTCTTTTTACTATTGTGAGGTACCATATAACTGTAAAACCAATCACAAGTGTACTTTACATGCATGCAACATAATATAACAAATACTTCTAAAATGCTACCAAAAATATTAGAAGCAGTTTGCAGGATATTTGAACAATGTCTAGCTTTTCATAAGGATGCAATCTTGAGGTGATTGATACCCTTGACATCTGGGTAATATTGTAGAGAAAAAAGGCTGAAGCAATTTAAAAAAAACTGAAGCAATTTCATCGAAATTGTTACCGTCTGTAAACAAAACAAGTATAAAAAATACTAAACACATAACCAAATGAGTTTGTGGATCATAGAGTTGCTATAGAACTATTTACAAAAGAATATAATTTATCATTTATATAATAAACAAGTTTGAAACATGTACATCTTCCAAAACTAAGACTAAATCAGTTATAAACTGTCTTAATTTTTTTTTTTTTCAAAGCTTCACACTTATTTTGAATAAGCACGGCATCTGTTCACTATGTGTGTGATGAGATGTTCTTAAACAATGTTTCTTTTTCCCCAGAAATATGTAGATAGACAGAAAACATATCTAACAACAGAAAATCAAATTTCACAACTTATGTCAACTTTGCATTGACAAAAAAGTGGGCCAACAATCTTCTACTTATCTGCAATGTGGGCCCTGAAGGTCCTTAGCCAAAGCACACTAATATTCAGCCTCCTCTGAACACTGTAACAGTAGGTACAGTGAGATTTGCCTCCCCCCTCTGGCCTTATGCTTCAACAGATGTTTCTCTCTTGGTCTGATAGATATTTGGCAACCCAGGGTCTAGGATAAACAGTTGATAAGTCTCTTGTTTCATATCTAAAAAGTCAGCAGTAATGGACCCAAAGTTAAACTTGCTACCAAAAACTGGTCAGAACTTTTCAAAATGCTAGTCTTAGAGGCTCCAATCCAATTATTTTCAGACGTAAAAAGAAGAAGCGTTTAAATTAGACATTTACCATGTTTCAATAAAGCAAAACCCTTTTTTGGGTGACAATAAAGTGCTTGTTGAAATTTTAAGCAATCGTGATCATGATTTGACTACATGGCATATTTGCGGGCAAAACCGATGACCTTTACACCTATACATGATATGACATTATTGTAACAAGCTAACAACATAATTTATGTCTGAGTGTCTATGACGAGGAGATAAATTAGGCCGCGCTTTAAAACGGAATCCCCCACCTAAAAAAAAGCTCCAAACAAACCCAGCGCATTGTGAAATACAAAGCCCTACAGACCAATAAGAGTTCTCTTGAAAATTTCTATAATCTCTGTCTACTTTTGAAGGTGCAAACCATTTAAAACATTGGACCTACTGTATAGTTATCCACCGTATTCAATTATGTGACCACAAGAACAAATTCAAATACAAAAGACATTAAAACTAAATTTCTGAATAGTTTTCCTCCAATATTCGAGTAGAATTGACCTACATGAAGTATGACACATTAGGGTTGATATTGTAGTTGACCCTTGACATGACACACTGCTCTCTTGTCTCCTTGTTACTGTACTATCTCTAAACAAATCCCTGTCCTATTCCAGGGATGGTACTGTACACAGCATAAGACCTTAAACTGTTGTCCTAGTGAACAGCACAAACAGACCCGAGCTCACTATCATTTCGTCAGGTCTGTAAGGTACAGGTGCCTGTCTCCGCCGCCTCTGATGGAACCACTAGGAGAAGTTCGCAGCCCTTATGTTTCAGTTTCGTCTCGAGGAATGTCCTCAAGTCTTCGGCAGAACCGATTTCAGATGGCTTGCTCAGTTTTGAGTCCAGATTGTAGTAAAGACCCTGCACTTGTCTGACAGCGATCCAATGTTTGCGCCGGAGCGGAACGCTGACGAACCCGAATTGCAACGGCGATAAAATGTTCAGGATGAAACCCCTAATATCGGAAAAGTTGAGATCTTTCATGCTCCTGAGAAGGGGAAGAAAAAACATTGAAACAAGTCTTTGTTGAGAAAGAATTGGAAAATGGAACCAGCTAGCATAAGAAAAAACAAACATTTGTTACTGCAGAAAGCACTTTAGGGACTTAAGGGTATTATCTCTCTGGGGAAAAAGGTGATAAACCTTTTTTGAGCCACCTCACACTTGAAAGTTGGTGATACAAATCATAACTTGTAACGACACTGGTACAGCGTATGCCTATAAAACTGTATATAGCGGATAACATGGCCAGGAGGAAACAAACAACAAAGTACTACTTTAAGTAGACAAAATTTAGGCAATACACTTTTCCATGACTGTTGACATTTTCACTCCTCAATTACTATTCCAGAACTGGAATGGACTTTCAAATTTCTGTGACATTTCCATATTTGAACTGCATGTTACCATTCCTCATTTTGAAAGTACACTGGAAGAAGAGACCACGAAGCTCACATCATGCAGTTAATAAAGAGAGTTGTTACCGTTCTGCAGTGAGAAGTACAGTATACATAAAAGGAAACTGACTCACTTTCTTTTATCCCACCAAATGGCCTCGCACTGCTTGCTTTGTACCGCTTTCATGATGACATTGACATCGTAGTTTCCCAGACCTAGCATGCTCCTGTGAGGATTCACCATTGAGCCAGGTGACAATCTTAAAGAAAGAAAAAACTATTGGTGCAGTAGTTACATTTCAATGATAATACTGTACCTTGAAAAATCAATTGATAAAATTCAAATCATATAAAAAAGTATGATCAACTTTGAAAGACAGCTACAATTTAAGAAATAAGTACTAAATCAACTTCCTAACAGCCTGAGCCCTTTATCTAATTTCCTGTTCTGACATAGAAATACTATGAATATTCATATCCTATGCAGATTTGAATTCACTCAACTATATACAGTAAGTCACCCTTACAGGTGTGTAATAAATATAGAATTGCCAGTTAAGTAGTATTAAAGCAACAAGTCATAATAACAAAAAGACTTACCCCTGACATAGCTCATCTAAATGTTGTTTGCTGAAAGCATTCTCATCCTGGAAAAGATTGTTGAGTGCATGCAGAGCACAGAGCTCCCACTTTTGTTTCTCGTGATAAATGGACATCTTAACAGAGTTCTTCTTCATCAGTTTACTGGAAAATTTACAGAACTGGACAACAAATCAAGATGGCATATTTTTGGTGCAGCACCAGAAGGCAGTATCGGCAATTATTTCCTTTGAGATTACCCAGACCTATATCCACAGGTAAAACCTTGGCAAATGTTTCCAACTTCAGTCGAAGTAGGCCTACCGCCTACAATGGCAGTCACCGATATACAGTAACAAGGGTGAGGATTGGTTGAAGAAGAATTCTCCTCTTTGTTACAGTTTCAACTTTGAAACTGAAATACTGTAGTGTAGCTATGGTTCCTGCTCTTTATATATAGTTCATGATTTAAAATGAGCCATGCTCCACATTATTCTCTTTAAACAGTAAATGAATTACAATGGAGCTTCCCAAAACTTGGATCTCTAACTCAAGATAAGAAAAGAATGTTTCCAATATGGCAATGCAAGGAGGTCAAACTATATGTCCGAAACCTGGAAGAAACAAGGATAAAAGAAGAATGTGAAAATGATTGAAATCGACATGTTTCATCTTGGCATACTTATAGTCTTTTATATGACTACCATATTTCTACTGTTGCAAGATTGGTCAAAGTTATATGTAAACCAAAATTCCTTAGCTACAATAAACAATGGCCCCATTATACATTCTTCAAACATTCTTCTCCTTGGAGATCTATGCAGTCCCATTTACTTTATTCCTAGACATTGAGGAATGTTCAATTAGACAATTACTAGCATACATGTTGCAATGAGAAGGAATGTTTCTGAGGCTCATGGTTAAAAAATGAGTTCATATTTAATCACATAAGACCATTATTGGAATTCTGGCACATTGAGGGGGTCAAAACTGATTCACCTGAAACGGAATCAAAGTGTTAACAAGGATTTACTGCTGAGAATTCTGAACTTTGATATGCACATGTATGAAGTCCTGATATTGTACAATTTGGCCAAAAATAAATCTTATAATTTGACACCAACTTAGTTAGATTTCAATGATATTTTATAGACACAGACTACTTTTGATAGACAGTGTGAACTGTGTGATACTTTTGAATATGTATCGTCTCTTTCACTCATTTGTATTTTGACAAATGCCAACTAGGCCTATAGCAGATGACTTAGCAGATATTGATAACAGGCCCTGTTTCAGAAGGATGGGTAATGATTGCACAATTTAGTAACTGACATTGCTGAGGAATCAGCAAACTTGCCTGTTATTTTCATGCTATTGTACAAATTTAGCACACTATGAAAGGACCTTTGCTTGCCAGCCTTAGCCTGGGGGCATTACTGCAGCGATAACTTTTAACCGTAGGCCTTACAACAATACCTATTGCTAGGCTAATTATATTTATACTGCTAGACATAACAATAGCATGGTATTACTAAGCAGCGATATCCTAATTAGGTTACTACTTAGGCCTATTGATGCCTAGCTGAATAGACCAATATCGGTCCACTCTCTGAGTAATAGTTTCATATTCATAGAGTGAGTGTTAGCTTTATCATTTATGATCTCTAGTATAACTACAAAACCTCGACAATTGTGAACATCAGTCTAACTAGCCTAGCCTAGCCTAACTACAACACCAAGTTACCAAGGCAAAGTTGAAGGCATACTCTACTATTGAAAAATTGGTGACAATACAAAATGACCATGGCCTTTCTTTCTCTCTGTTTTACCGGGCGAAAGGTCTCGTAACATCGGAAGGTCTTGTCAGCTACTTTCAAGCAAGGATATAAGAAATTAGTCTCACACTGTGTAGCCTACGTAAGTGGAACACTCACAGCGACAGAATGACACCTTCCTTGACATGTACACACTACGGATAGGCTAATGTCGTTTGACCTTAATGATGGAACGCCAAATGAGTAGAATCAAAACTACTAACAACTACAATTTAGTTACAGTGCAGGGAGTTAATTGTTGGTTACACATAAGTTTCCAAAAGTATGACGTCGGGCTTTGTGTCCCTTTCCGGGTGTAAATGATTTCTTAAGATACTCAACATGCTCTTAGCCGGCAGTCTCCCGAATCTAGTAAGGTTTTTTAGAAAGATTGATTTCATGTGTATATATACATTCCAATACCGTATCTTTTGTATCTACGAAGACAATTTAGGAATTAGGAGGTATATGAAACATACATGTGATCATTGTATCACTTGGCACTCCTTTCCACTATTAAGTGGAAGGTTCTAGCTGAATTTCGTGGTGTAAACCCCTAGTAAGCAAAACGTTGGGTTGCAGAATCAGGGTTACCCCTCCCACTTTCAAAATGGGCTGTGCTAATGTCCCATCCCGATACGCCTATACGTTCGAAAGTTACATGGTGAACAAAGGAATTGGTTCATCAGTACACGAAACGTTAACCTTATCTAATTCTATATAATAAAATACTACATAATCGACCAAACGCCCAAACTGCCAACTTGCGATCTTTACAAACGCGATATATTTGAAGTAACGAGAGTACAGTGACCTGTTACTTCTGTATTTCGCACGATAATGAGTTATCGGTAACTTCCTTCGATTCATCATTTAAGTTTTAGCTCAGCCGAAAGCTTTCAGTTGAGCTATTATCGTGCGGTTCTGCCGAAATTCTCAGACTTTTTGCCAGTGTTTGATTGACAGATGACTGCCATGTCGTCATTTTTCATTCGATTTGACTGAAACTTTAGTGAGTGGTTTGTGTGAGTTAAGTTTTCAAACTTGCGATCATATTTGATCAATTCGAAGGTCATTTGAGGCCACGAGAGCTCATTTTTTGAAAACGTAATTTATAAACTACTCCGCCTAGAGCGTTCCAAATGTGGTGAAATGTGGGATCCCACATTTCACGCGTTATATCGATATAACGCGTTTGAATGGTATTGAACCAAAGTTGTTCAGGATAAATATTTTTTGTCGCCGTTTGAGGGCCCAATACAGGACCTTCTGTAAAATTTTCAGTTATAATGAAATATAGGTTACAGATTATACGCAATTATCATGAAATTTGTAGTAATCATGACATATAGGCGACTGCGTTTTGGGTAGCATTCCCCAGGCAATTAATGATGCCCCATTGACTTACACATTCAATCATAAAGTTAATTTGGCCTCTAATTTATTCGAGGACTATAACTATATATATATGGGCGGTTCTTATACACCATACAGTCATTCATAGGCGTAGGAGCCCAATTTGATTTGGGGGGTGGGG
>JAIPMN010005500.1:0-14178 GCA_020650975.1 Apostichopus californicus
AATGAGAAAGAAATTAACGGAAGGTAATTTGATAGAGTTATGAAAATTGGAGAAAATTATCGATTCCATCATCATAACAAAAATTAAAATCGTTATTTCAGAGGCTAAGTGTGACGGTGATCTTTATATGTCTTAGCAGTGTTGTAACGAGACGCATGGTCATCTACATCTATATTAGAAAAACAAAAATGAACAATGAAAACTCCATAGAAGGAGTGGACTATACTTAAAAAATATGATATATGTATCTAAGTAAAGGTGTGGTTTATATCCTATACTGTTTTACCTGCAGTGGATAATTTCACCGTTACTGTAAATATGCGATCAAATTTGTATATTTGAAATCGTAGTGAGTTGGAAAATCCAGAACAGTGAAAAAACTTCCAGCCTCCACCGGGTTTCGAACCCGGGCCTCCCGCTTTATGCGGACACCGTATCCACTATACTGACGCTGATTGTATGTCCAGAGGTTCGAAACCGATAAGGAAGGTCGTAATTCCACGGTATAGGCGTTTGTCACCTGTATCGAAAAATACTAGTTCTGTTTTTGTGACATATTTTGCCTTACTCTAGAGATCACACATGATGCTAACCAACTCGAAATCATTTGTGATTCATAAAGTCGGATCTCGAAAGAGATACTTTGAACAGACTTTGTTAATGCAATGGAGCTAAACGACTCAAAGTCATATTTTATATATACGGACCTGCATGGGTTGCAGTGATATACTTGTTGCAGCTCATGGGCGTAAGTAATGTTTGTTTGGTTTTCTAGCATAATAAGCCATAAAAGGCAAAACTGATGAATTTTAACTTATCAGTTGGACGTTTAAAACATTTCGGCAAAAGTTTCTGCTGGTGACAATGCAACCAAATAATGAACACATTAATAAGCCTTTACCTTATCTCACCTTGGTAACATTATTACGCATGTCTCCTTTTCGGTAGAATCTTGGCAAAAACGGAGCCCCTTTTCTCTTCGACGAAGATGACAATGCTATTGTACTTTATGCAGCCTTGTAAGAGAAAGTCATTCGGAATATGCAAATACCTCCGGACCAAGATAATTTTAAATGCTTATAAATCTTTATCAATACAAGGCTAATTTAAATCTACATATAAAGGCCAGACTTTCAGACAAGAAAAGTCCGACGGAATAATAATATAAATTCCGAACGCCGAGAAACATAATAAACAAATCCACGGTGGTAATTTTATTACAAATTCACATATCGATGTAAATTGTGAAATGTAAACGGTCCACAATATTATCCTTTTAGCATAACTTCCGTTTAATAACTGATCGAAGTCAAATCTTCAAGCCGTCACACCTACGATATGTATGTAAAAGAATGACACCAGTTTGCCACAATAAAAATATTTCAGTGTTTCATAATATAAACTGTGTGAAATATGTCGGCAAGATCGTGTAGTCTTTGACAACCACGAAAGGGTTATGAACTTCCGCGTATCTTGTGAAATTCGACGCTGTTCTTTAGAATTTTGCTACCGCGCTCCGTATAACTCTGTAAAAACGTCACATGTAAGAGTATACACGCGCATGATGCACTGTGTCGGAGTATATAGCATCGGAGAAGAGGGAAAAGCTAGTTGGAACTATGCAAGCAGCGTATTTGATTAGTACATGTTGGTCAGAAGATATAGTAAGGGAATAATCCGTTGGCTGAAGTTGATTGCTTTAGCAATATTGCTGAACACTTCAAGTTCTGCATCTAAGGCGAAAATCTCTTCCTCATAAAATTTTGCATAGCGAAGATATGAATTTTTGTTCAAATTTCCAGTTTGATATTTTGTAAATTCCATCTGGCAACAGCAGGAAAATGTCTTCGTTTTTCTTTATAATAATTCAATCATTTATCCTCAGAGGAAACTAATATGAGTACAAACAAAATATCCAATTTGATTAAATTATGAATACAGAGAACAATTACAGCTTTAAGTAAACATTTCAAATGTACCGTGTTTCAGGAATAAAAATCAACAAGAATATTTTAAGTAGCCGAAGTGAAAAACATCTGTCGTGAGTGTAAGAGAAGGTTTAACCAGCCACCAAATAGGTTACATTCAATCAACCATATTTCGAATTGGGTGCAAATAACAGTGTGCCTCCCATGATTCGCCCATAAAGAGGGTTTGTTTTGACAAAGCCTGACAGCCAAGTACACTGCGGCTGTAGCGAATAATTTCTTGATAGTTATTACTATTGTGTTTTTTTTGTCCCAAATACAGCTATACTATAGGGTATACAATGTCATAATATTATAACAAATCCAATAAAGTCCCCAAAATGCCTTCTTTCACTTCAGGCAAGACTTCTGAATACGTATTACTTTTATGACAGTATATATATAAAATAACGTAAAGTCTGCACACCTCTTAATATCCGGTGTAGTAAATTTCACACTCCCTTGAGAATAATAGAAACAAAATTGGCTTAAAGCAAATATTTGTTTTCAGCTCCGGGCTGCAACTTTGCGAAACCTAACAATTATATAACTCAGAATAAGATTGAAATAGATTGAGTCTAATTTAAGACAATTTGATTTGTTAGATTTTTCAACAAATGAACAGTTATTGGTCAGAGCAAGACATATTTTCCATATATATTTGAGAGTGGCATTTTTCACTCTATAATTAGCATTAATCATATATCTTAAAAGAACAAATTGTCCCACTTTTGGAGTATTTTCATCATTCTTTGAAGTTGAACACGCGACTTTAGTGAAGATATTGACATTTTGAAATGTATTGCCATGTAACGTTAACTACGATATAACATCAAACTCAAGGAATTACCTGGCTTTTATAGTTTACCTCCCTGTTCAGATTTGACGAGAGTTGGTGGGTGTGATTGAGAGAGAAGGCGAGGGGGGGGGGGGGCATGGAGGAGGCCCGGAAGGATATGTAATAATGAATAGTGTATTATAACTTCTTTAATTATATTTTATAATTAACAAATATGAAGTATGGTAGCAATAAAAAAAGGCCCGTTGGCACATTTGTCCCCGCCGCCCATCCCCATCGTTCGGAGGAAACGGACATCCCTCCAAGTTTTCTATCAAAGTTTAATACAATATGTTAATTTCTTACACCATGTATATAGGGAGCAGCTCCTTGTACCACTAAACCTAAACAACGTTTCACCCATTATGCACGGTAAAGTATAAGGCGTAGAATCGGCCCTCCGTGATTGACGTTCACCAAAAAATGCAAAGCTATACAGGCGCACACCAATATGCAGAGAGATGTAACTTATACCGCTGTGTCTATTATGGTTCGTACGCAGTATGTGACATGAACTTGTACGTACCATGTGTTACCCACTCCATATATGATACTAACAAATGTGGGGTTTTCCCGATAACTGTACACTGCCAGCAACAACAAACAAGAAATAAAAACAAAAGTAAATCAATAAAAAGGAGAAAGGATGAGAGGAGAAAATGTTGAGACATATTTCAATGAATTATGCTCTATATGAAACAACATAATAAGACCAGTGAGACAGTGTGGTGAAACAAGGACTTTATTCTGTAAATTAATCAATTTAACACCATTAATTGAGCCTTCATTAAATATTTGTCCATAAACGTAAGCGTTTGTTCCTGTTTACTTTTGCGAACATTGCTGACATCAAATTGAGTGTCACATATAGTTATCATGGTTTATTCAAAGTTGTGCGTAACATCAATAGACCAACTTCTTTGCATGATTTCCTTAAAATGAACTTCTGCAAGAGAAATGTTTACCCAAACTGTTCCTTTAACATGGTATTTCAACAAGATTAACCTAGGCCACATAGTATAGCCACGATATGGGGTTATCTTAATTAACCTTTTAAGTTTGTGTACTAGGTATAAGGGGAATCGAAATTCCAACAGGTGCTTTAGTTTTGATTTATGTTTTTGGGTCTGCGGAAAGTTCATGTGTCAAGCTATTTGTGGTCTGGCGCGCAATTTGAAGATTTACGCCTCAAAGTAGAATTGTTAGTTTGGGATGGAAGAGGGGAAGTGGTGGTTTCTGGGGGTTACTTGGTCCCTGCTGTCACATTATGACTGTAGTGCTAGTATGAACAAAGCATACCTTTGCTGCACTGTGTTTCACACAGGATACGGTCTTGTTTAAGGACTTTCTTAGTAAGATATAATGCATGGGCAAAGTAATTTAGCTCAAGGTAAAACGGTAAGGACTGAAGTTCCTATCTTCTTCCGAAACACAAAGTTTAGTTTGTCCGGGTTGATGCATGCAACTTTTTCGGCGGTACAAATTTCGTAATTTACAGATAAAAGTGATAGGTATACTTTTAAAATAACCTTCACCTTGTGTTATGATTAACAATATCCTTGTCGAGATATTAATAAAGAAAACCGAAGTTGGAAAATATTAAAAATGAATTTTTACTTAAAAAGGGCCGTTTTGTGAAAAGCACTCAAATTTACGATTTTTTGTATTTTACTTATGTGAAACCAAAGTCACACCGATGTCCCAGTAGTAGCCTTTGACTGCCATGTTTGTACCTCTCACGGCCCCGACTGAACAATTTTCCGTCGTTACCTCACCCTCCCCTTGTCCAATATCATTCCCCCCTATTGCTGACATTACATGTTGTCCTTGTTCTTTAATGTTCCTCAATACATTTCTTGCTGAGTTCACTTCACTTACTCAAATACTCGAGTGACTGGAGTCTGGATTCCATAATACATCGCTTATACTCCTAATCAATTTCTATGGTTTGGCATTCTCCGCTGAGAACGTCTCTAACGTTAGAACGACTGGAATCTCGATTTATGATGTAAACATACATTTACTTCTTGAGACCAAAGGTCATCCTGCTGACTCGACAATCTTGACGTAGTTAGACCCAGCTCAAGAAAGAAATGTTTTTCCCACTGGTATAAGTCTATCGTCAAATTATCCCTACTATTTAGATGGATTTCATGGAGGTTTGTCGTTTAGGATGACATATATTCAGACCGATTGATTTAATGTAGCTTTTGAATCGAATGATTGTCACTCCCCTAGCGTAATAACAAAGTATCTAAAAATTGTAACGTACCAAAGCGTAGCATATGCACTAAATCTACTGTACGCTAACATTAGTTCATGTATAAAGTGAGAGCGATACCTGTTACACGAAATTATTCAGAAATAAAAAAAAATCGCAGAATGATGGTCTTGGTAGTGGAACCAACCAAGTCGAGAAATCCGGCTCATATTTCTTTCAAAATTAAGAGTCAGAACTTACTAATTTATTCTCAACATTCCACCAGTCTCTTCTCAAGGCTACTCATTTAGTGGACCTAGGCCTAGGCCTAGCTCTGAGTCTTACCAGCCCCAACTTTAAGTTTAACTTAGGCTAAGCTAACTTAAATAGGCTAGTCCTAGATCTATCCTAGTATTAGAAGTAGGCCGCATGTCTACTTTTTAAGGGACTAGGCAAAGTTTAAGTTAGTCTTAATTAGGTCCATGGCCTAAGTTAAATTTCATCAGTTTTGGCCCCAAAGTTATGGTGCTAAAAATTCAAAAGTATTTTCTTGGCAATGCCTAGTATTTGGGGTCTTAGGCCTATAACCAAAGCTATGAGGGTTCAATTGGAATATGACATTTATAATGTCTCAGTGGGACAAAATACTTTGAGAGTGGCATTAAGGTGACCCTTGAAATGTGGACATCATTGTCCACTTTTTTGACTTTCTCACTGAAAATCTTTTAAGTTTTGAGACCTGTGTAACTTTGAAGATAAGAAAGCCAGCCTACTATAGCTTGTTGGGTTTCATACCTCCTTGATGTAGGCCTATTACATGACCATATTAAACTTGCTACTGGATTAATTTATGTTACAGTTTTACATTATCAAGTATAAATGCTTGTTCCATGTATTTCTATATGCTCTGAAAATGTAGATAGCTAATTGCCTGTTAAGTGGTAGGCCTACCCACTTATTATCAGTAAAATTATCTGCCATGATTATGGTGTAGGCCTTGCGAGTGTTGGCTACATGCATAATCAGTGTTGTAGGAAAGAACAGTGTCAAGGAATAGAACTTCTCTCCATATAAAACATGTATATCTGTTGTGAGATTTAGGCTATTAAACTTATCAGTAGGCCTATTATTTCTCTCTTGTGTAGTTGTGTGGAAGGAGATATTAAGAGTACTTTGCAAACACAAAACCATTGATTAAACTGTAACTGACATTGATAGCCTAGACCCAGCCAAAGTTTTAAAAGTAATAAACAGAAATTAAACTTCATGTTAAGGACACAATAGAAACTATAGGTTTCTGTTGCAGTCTTTCAATACAATACAAGACAGAGAGTAATTCTCTCCATATATTCATAGCATGAAAGATTATGCTTCCATTCAATGTTTAGCTTATTTTAGAAGAAAAAAATTTAAAGTATATCTAAGGAATGTTTTTTTTTAGTACTAGATGGATAAATTAGGTATAGAATTTCTAGAATAATTTGTGGTAATATATTTATATTTTTATTCTTTCAGACTGCAAGTGCAAATATCACCTGCTAGCAGAATGTGGAACCGTCTCTCCAATATTGCTCAAAACGTTCAATCGCAGTTAGATACAGTTGTTGACAATGTAAACAAATCCATCGCAGAAGAACCCGAGTCACAAACAGATGATCAAGATAACAGCCAGTTAGAGCAAGTAAGTGTCAAGTCCAAGCTCTATGTTTTCATTGCTACTTTTTTTCAAGATATGTACAATATTGAAATATTTGATACTTAAACCATGCCATCCCATCCAATATCCAAAGAATTATGGCAGGGAAATGGTATTCGATGTAAAGTTTACAAATAATATGTAACTTTTATGAATGTAGAAAGTATTTGTGTACTGGCTTTGAGTCATTTGGTGGTGGTATTGTTTCTTTGCAATCAGGTGGTAGTGAGGAATTTGCCAAGGGAGGGGCGAAGCCTGTGGGCAAACTATCTAACCGTAGTGCCACCATGGGTTAGCGCGAAGCGTACCAAGCATTTTCGCCAAAAATGCCTCCCAGATCGCTGGAAATGGTACTTCCCAGGCCTTGTTAGTTGCATCTAAGCATTTTCTATTTTGAAATTACTAGCGAAATTATAAAAAAATTCAAAAAATATGCTCAAGGGTGGGGGGGGGCAGTCGCCCTTCCCCCCCCCTTGGTCACGCGCCTGCTTGTAATTGTCAAAGCTGTTAATTTGTATCAAATGTTATGCCATATTAAAATGTAGCTGTAGTGCAATTTCGTTTGCGACAATTTTAAGTTTTGTGAGACCATTACTGTAAATCAGTGACTGATATTGATGTTAAACCTGTGCACCCTTCAGACCTCAACAATGGAAGGAGCCAGCCCTTCCCCCGACACCAGCTTCATGTCCGCTGGAGATGCCAGCTTCGTCAGTCCGTCAGATGCTCAAGAGCAGCTGGAGGAACAGAATCGTCTGATTGGTCAGCTGAAGTCGATGATACGACAGAGGGACAAGGAACTCACCGAAACAAATGCCAAACTATCAAAGGTCAAATTACAGGCGAAAGCTAAGATAGTATCTTTGAATACACAAGTAGAGGAATTCAAGAAAAAGAGCTCACAAGGTGGAGATTCTGCTGAGAAAACGCCAGAGGTATTACTCTTTACTCTTTATGTAGTGTGTGGTGTTGGCGGTTCTTATTTTTGCTTTAACATGGTGAAAAGTGTCACAATTAACCACAGTTTACAAGTCGATTTTGTAAAAGGGCTTGTAAACTCTATTCAACTCACCTTATACATACTGTAGTAATAACTGCTTCATACTGTGTGCGTTATTTTCAGCTGTTTAAGTGATCCGGCATTTCCAGAATGTACCTTGCTGAAATGTTGGTGTCCCTGTTATTCAGAATTCCGAACACTGCTGGCATGGACTTTGATTAAATCTGCTAAAATCACAAAAAAATGTATGGTCCCTTTGTTTCTTCTCATTTTGGAAGAAAGATGCAAAACTTGAAAGGAGAGGAGAAAAGAGTATTAAAAAGATATTAGTATAATTTATCAGATTATTTTCTTGGCAATGGATCAAAAGTAGATGTTCATCCATATGTCACATTCCTCTGTGTTTTGTACCAAAATGGTTGGCTTGGTTTTCTGACAAACAACCCAGATAAGATCCTAATCAAGTTGCCCTGACCTTTTGTGAACTCATGCCCTTGATTGTTTTGAATGTTCTTGCTTAATATTGTTATAATCTTGATTTCTTGGCTGCTCATATTTTTCTTTTTTTGTCATTTAAATACCTCTCATCCATCGCAAGTTTCATGCATGACTGGGCATTATGTAATCGATCGTTCGTAATTAGCATTTCCATAAACAATTAATCATTTTTCTTTGAACACCGGCAGTTTATTATATTTCCTATCTGACACAATATTATTGAATTCATTTCCACATTTTTTTTTATTACAATCACTCACCATATTTCGCCAATAAAAGCATTTTGTTTTGGTTTTGCAGGCCCAATATCTTCAGCTATTAACATGGGTAATACCCCCCCTTTTTTTTTTAACTTTCTAAATTAATTTGTATATTTCAAGCCTTTTATGTTTTTGCTACACATGAAAGTTTCTCATACCTTTTCCTGCTTTGGTGAGCTATTCAGGTATTAACAGCATAAATCTGGAATTTTGACTCTAATTTCTCATCGACTTAGGTTGAAGAAGGTTCCTCAAACAGGGGCAAGCTTTTGCTTTTGAAAAAGAAGTTAGATGACCGCGAAAAGACCCTGCAGGTAAAAACCAAGGAAGTCGAAAAACTGGAAACTTTGGTAAATGCCAAACAGGAAATCATTCGTCAACAGGAGAATGATTTAGTTTGTCAGAAAGAATCAATTAGCCGACTCGAGGAGATGAGCCGTAAAATATCTGGAGAGTTAGATGAAGCAAGCAGACAACTAGAGAAGAAAGAGGCCATCATTGGGGCAATGAGAAGTGGGGGCCACGGGGAGTCATTAGCCCAGGTACTACAAATCTAGGTTTGAGTGTATAGATGGTTGTTTCCCTGTGTACATGCTTTTGCTGTGTTCAGATTCACAAAATCGGGGAAGTTGGGGACAGTGGGAATATCATTTGTGCAGACACTAACCTCTTTATTTTACAGTCAGTACTTTTGTATGTTTTGCTTTCTTGAGGAAGTGAAGTACAATGTGTACATCCGACACAGGGCATTACAAAAAAAACAAAACCAAAAAAAAAGATGAAAAAACAAAAAAAACAAAATGAAAATAAAATAAAACATGGTTTACGAAACAGATTGTGGATTATCTTGACATGTAAACATATTTACGATTATGTCTTTGTCTCCTGGTCTTGTCAGAAATGTCAGAAAGAAAAACACCTCAAAAGAAAGACCATGTGACCAAATATAAAAGCAAGAAACATTGTGTCTTTCATCCTGGCTGCCATTGCTAGGATTGTCTAAACTTTTCACAAGATGGTGTGTAAACTCCCTTCTCCTGAACAAAAAGAAAGTAATGTACGTACATATTGTACTGCTTGTTGCTTCTAAGAATATCACTTTCAAGGCTCCAAATTTAAAATTCTCCCTTAGCAAGTGCAAGTGTTAGGAGGGGATGTTCCTTGAAAACATTCATAACAAAAGAAAAGAATTGGATAAAATTTGATTAAAGAGTCTGTCATAATTTGCTGTATAGTATAGTTTTGTACTTCAACTGATTGACTTCCACCAAAGGATGGCTGAAATTTCCCCCGAAATGAGATGTGAACTTTTTCGTAGCTGTAAAATTTTCTCGAATGAAAGACCCCTTACAAGAAGAAAGCCACAAGGTTTTCACAGTCGGTAAAAACCGACTGTAAAGTGATCGAAACATCCTGTGGAAAGAAAATGTTGGTTAATCTACCTGTCCTGTACTTAAAGATTGTAGCAATTTTAGTTTTATGCAATATAGATTGAAAAGTCTGTCACATATTAATCATTGGACATTCCAACAAGCCATCATGTGATTCATGTCAACATGGGTGTCTCATGACCAGTAACAACATTATAAACCAAGCATGTTACACAAACACAGGGTAAAACTGTCAAAAAGTAATGTTCTTTGCATGTGATTCATTTTTGGCAATCCCTTTTTCATACTGTTATAGTTTTTTTTGCTCACTTCTTTAAATGTTAATTTACTAACAAAGAAAACCTTTTTTTTCTTTTTCTGGCAAGCAAAACAAAGAAAGTAAGATGCCTGAGTACTTCATGATCACTTAATGACTAAAACTTTCAACTAAAATCTTTTATCATCTTGGGTGAAGGCCTACTGACACCTACTGTATGAGCATCATTTTCCTAATCACTGTACTAGGCATTAGAAATCATGAAAATAGCTGCAACTCCCAGCAAAATCTATCAAAGATTGACCAATTTACAAGTCTTTCCTTAATTCAAATTTTATTTATGAATAAACATTAGCTAATTATGCACATTGATGATGTAAAGGGAGTGACTGCCTGATCTTCTCTTATGTTAATCCTTTGTATTTACAACCTTCGTTTTAAAGGACACAGGTTTGTGGCCTAAGGCAATTTTTGAAATATTTGATTGTCTTCTTGAGAAGAGGAACATCACATTATTCAAATGATTTATACAGGCTTGGAATTAGGGGTTGACTTATTAAGGCCTAAATGAAAAAAAATTGATGAGTGCAACACTCAACGTCATAGTTTGCACATATTTAACTTGCTTCCTGGATTGATCAAAACTTCAAATGTGTATATCTTGGAAACGAAAAGAGATTTTCCAAAAATTTTCGACAGATTTTGAATGGGATTATCACACACAACAAATGTACTGAATATGGGGCAAATTGTCTAGGTGTCCATAGTACTTTAAGATCCACCTGTTCACTAACACTAATCCATCTGCTGCATGTTTACATTCATGTTTATTGATTCTTTAATTGTAACCTCTGCTTGAAGTTTCCAACTATTTGAAATATTGTATGCTTTTCTGTTCTCTCTGGCTTTAACAAATCTTTTAATTACTTTTTTGTGAGTGGTTTCTGCTTTTGCAAATCTATGAAATTGAATGGCAAAACACTCACAGTACATGATTCCACAATTATCTGGAGTCATGATACAAAAACAAGCAGGTATTCAGAAAATTGTCGGTATGTTTTCACAATTATTATATTCCGGTCCAGTGGTAGTGTAACGATACCAAGGCAAGAGGGACTTGGGTTGAACAGTTGGGGGGGGGAGGGGGAAATTATCCCATCAATCTCATTCTAGCTATTTAACCATGTTAGTTTATACAATTTAGTTCACCACCACGTGAGTTCAGCATTTCTTTGTTACCTTTACAAATTCTAGAGAGTTCCGTGTCTTGCTTATTTTTCACAATCGCCATTTGATTTTGTCTTCCTAAAATTTGACTTTTGGAAATGATCGGTCGAGACCAACTTTATTCAGTGGGAAATGACATGTTTTTCAGGCCTCTGATCCGTCTTGAATTTTGAGAAACACATTACACATACGTATAAGGGTAAAACAATGGTTGCTATGGTGACATTCATCATTCAGTGAGGAGGAATTTCAAGGTATTTTCCGTCTGTCGATATACTGTATCTCACCTTTTAAGATGTATCTTTAACTGTAAATTGTGCTAACAAAATTAATGGATGCACAGAATGTCCAAAGATTCCAAATGATGCATTTACTCACCAAAGTGCTAAAAAGTAGCCTACTTGACATTCCTGTTTTCTAGAACTGTAGATAAAAAACTGCTCACTTGAAGTACAGATGAGCTACTAGTGGTCGATATAGGATCTTTATCACAGTCTTGCCATTTCTGTAGGTGGTGGAGCAGGAGAATAAAGAGAAGAGTGACCTCCACTTGGTCATCGAGAAGATGAGAGGCAAGATGGAACAGAGCGACGAGAAGATGTCCATCTTAGAGGCGGAGAAGGAAAAGTTAGAAGAGCAGAGGAATAAGTTACAGAGTCGTCTAGATTCTCAGAGCCAGAGCAGAGGCGGCGGTGACAGTTCCCGACAGATCCAAGCTCTGGAACAGAAGGTGCAGGAGATGGAGGAGGTCATGTTGGGTCGCGAAAAGGTCATGGAGGTCCTGCAGACGGAGGTGGGAGAGAAGGAGAAGAAGATCCTGGAACAGTCGTCGTCCGGGAAAGCGTTAAGCGAGAAACTGGAGGTCATGCAGGAGCAATTCCGTTCCATGCAGGAGAATTTTGTGGCGAAGGAACAGGAGTGGAACTTGAAGAAACAGCACTTGGAAGGCCAGATAACTTCGAACGAAGAGAAGCACGAGAAGGAGACGATGGAGAAAAACGAAGCGGTCGGTGCCTTACAGAGCGCCCTCAATCAGTACGAGACCGCTTACAAACAGGCCGGCGAGCAGTACTCGACTCTAGCGGAGAATTTTGAACAGCTCAAGAGAGAGTTGGAGAAGAGTCAACAAGATGTAGAAGAGGCAAAATCAGAGAATGCCGCAAAAAGCGAGAGCGAAATATCGAAGGCTCAGGAAGACCTCGCGGAGAAGGCCAAGGAGATGGAAGCGCTGAAGGAGAAGTTAGGAGAGAAAGAGGAGGCCGTAGCCACGATGGAGAAGGAAATTGATAGTGCTCACGTGAAAGCAGAAGCGAAGATGACAAAACTGAAGACACAAGCCAAGGCTAAAATTAAGAACTTGGAGGAACAGCTTGAAGACCTCAGAAAGGTAACCTATTCTTCTCCATTTTTGATATTTAAATTATTTAAGCCATGGCACGGGGGGGGGGGTTGGGGGAGGAACAAATGACATGTGGCACCTATAAAGTAAGTCAACCCAGATAAACATTGGGCAAGAAAAGCTAACGACATGATACACTACCAATGTGCTCCCCCCTCTCCAGTCCCTCTAAATTAGGGGTTTCCTTAACTGGGGTGCATGAACCCACAGGGCGTGCGTGAGTTCATCCCAGGGGTTCGTGAGACGTTTCTGAAAGTCAAAACTAGAGTACTTTTTGTTGAATTAAAATCTGATATATATCATATAATTTAGTAATGTACAAAGTCGTATCTATGGACATCTATGGCGTTTCATACACATATGTTGCCATTGTAGTACCGTACCGTGCATTACAATATTACACTATGAACTTTTACGAAGCACTGTTTTGCGTATTATAGTATAATAATGACTAAGATCGTGTCTCGAAAAGTTGGGGGTTCGTGGACAACTTTGTTTTCCACAGGGGGTTCGTGGGGGATGAAAGGGAAACCCTGCTCTACATGGAGACACTAACTATTTATAAATATTGGATGTTAGGAAGTAATTTTGAGAGGGAGCTTCTCAGATTTAGAAGACCCAAGGAAACTTACAACTCTGCAGTTATGACACTTGGTAGAATGGAAAATTTAAAGTTGATGTATTGATCTGTCAAAAGGATCAATAATATCTCTTGTTGTTTCCTCAAAGAGTTTGAAAAGCTACAGCCAAATATTAATTTGAAATAAATGATAAATTGAATTTATTTTAGATTATATAAAAAGAAAAAAAAGAAGTTCATTGAGCATGAAGCATTTTGTAATGTTGTACGTGACACAGACAGGCAATGTACAGTTGGAAAAGTAAATGGTATAATGTGAAAATTAACTAAACATTGTGTCAACACACACTAATTCTGGGTTATTTTAAATTAGATCCAGTTGGATCGTTCAACTGGGCCACACCAATTCATTCTCAGTGACATTACCCATTTGAGCTCCATGATCTGTACTCTCAAATTAATATATGTACATATTCATTTTCTGGACTGTTTATTTAAGTTCTATGCAAATTTTCTATTGTCATGTTAAATAGATCTATGTGCACTTGCCTCCTTCAGTCATTGCTAGTATAGTACTGTGATTGTCAGTGAGTTGACCTAGATATGCATTTGCTCATATCACTGTAGCCTATACATCTTTACTGTATACTTTGTATACTGGTATATTTGGTAGGCAAGGCTATACTAACAGTGATTATTGCAGACTACCTGTATATATGGTAGATTTCAAAAGTATTTTGGGAGCCATGTCAACTTGCCTTAGTCTTCAAGGGGAAGAAAAGCTTTCATGAAAATGGAATCACACATGAATTATGTGTTCTCACAGATGTCTGCAGTAAGTACATGTATGCACAGCATATTAACCA
>JAIPMN010005501.1:0-19040 GCA_020650975.1 Apostichopus californicus
ATCCATGACAGAAGCAGGCTATGACCCTGGTACATCCATGACAGGAGCAGGCTATGACCCTGGTACATCCATGACAGAAGCAGGCTATGACCCTGGTACATCCATGACAGAAGCAGGCTATGACCCTGGTACATCCATGACAGGAGCAGGCTATGACCCTGGTACATCCATGACAGAAGCAGGCTATGACCCTGGTACATCCATGACAAGAATTAGGCTATGACCCTGGTACATCCATGACAAGAATTAGGCTATGACCCTAGTACATCCATGACAGAAGCAGGCTATGACCTAGTACATCCATGACAGGAGCAGGCTATGACCCTGGTACATCCATGTACACATAAATGCTTTGCAATTACTCAATTAAACAGAGATAAATGATACTATCATGTGAAAAGATTTGCTGTTGCCATAACAGGAAGTAAAATACAAATTAAGCAAAACTGCAAGACATAATGATTTCAAACTAATAAGTTAATAAACATTCCTAGACTGAATTTTGTTCCTATATCCGTATCCTTGCTTACACTGTGTTTTTCAGGGTATTGCACGTACCTAGTATGAACTTGATCAATCCCAGCATGCTCCTGGCTCTTCCAGATTCGATGATTGTGTGTTCCTCTCCAGGCTTCTATGAAGTTCTCATTAAAATCACCCCAGATATGATCTGCCTGTGGTCCTAGGTGGAACAGAATGCAACTCCAAAACATTAACACAATAGAAGAATATGTACAGGTACTTGTACCACACAACAGGGGACATTAGCAGGCACATTTGTAGGGAATCAAATCAAAAGTATTCTGCTGCCAATGATGAAAACCTGACCATCGGTTGAATGACACACAGACAAACACACCACATACAATACACACATGATGCTCCAAACAGATCTTAGGCTAACCATTAGCCAGAGATATACTGACATGCAAGCTGCAAAGAGTAGGCCTACTTAGAATCACCTTCCCACTCAGTATGCCCCTCACTCCCACCCCACCCCCCCCCTTCCCGACTCAACAATGACTCCATACAACAATTGCACAAGTGGATCATCTTATCATTACTAATACAAAGTAATCTGAATGAGTGAGATATCGATGTGCCCCCCAACCTCCCCCTCTCCACACAATAAAAAATACCAAAACAAAATTAAAAACTTAAACTTATCAAATTTAACTTGTATCCATTGCATCTCCATGCAGAACAGGTACACAAATCTCATTGGACTCATCAATATTATTATGTGACTATCACACAAGGTTACATTATTTATGAGAGTTAACTCACTATTATCTGCACATGTTGCCAGTAATGAGAGTAAGTAAAGCTTGAATTGTGCCCGGATCCATTCTTCTCCTCCTTCCCATCCTGACAAAAACAAACAATGATATTGACAAAATATTACTTTTATACATTAAATCAGTCATAACAGCACTATTTTATCAAGGCACTCCTTTACAAGACCAAATTTTCCTCACGATTTCTAAGTCTTGCACTATCATTTTCATATTTGCAACCAGTAACCAGTATCTCATAGCAAACAACAAACGTACATGGACACATACAATATTGTGTTTATGCACAGGGCATTCATATACATATTCTGCTATATAACTTATATATTGATACTGATAAGCACTTCTAGATAATTTGCATATATCGTCACTGTTTCACAAAACTATTTTTTTTTTCACACTTCAATTGGTTACCAGCAACTCATGGCAATGGACCAGCACATGTGAACAAAAAGAGTGGTAAAACAGCAAAAGACAATTTTACATTGGTTTTCCATTCCCAGTAGCAGGTAACTGCTTCCACTAAGTTAATGTGATAGTATGACTTTGCATATACAATCAGCAATATTTGAAACATCAAAGCGTCATAAAACTCACACTTTTTAAAATCCTCCAGCATTCTTATGCTAAATATCGTAACAAACTGCTGGCAACTTTCTTTATCATTTGAGACACAATAGTTTCTGTTTTTAACTTATAAGTTTTAACTCAAAAATTTGCTTTCATTCAAACATTTTTCTCTTCTCTTCAATCTTGACTACAAACATAAACTCATCTGATATTTGGTCATACTGAATATCTAATGTGTCCTGACATATGACATACCCCTCCATCATAAAGTACTTGTAAACAAAAGACATGGACAACCTTTCTTCAATCCAAGGGTTGCATTTGAAAGTTCAGTATGTCAGGTTGAAAAGTAAATATTTAGCCTGATTCTTAAACCTGAAAGACAAGTTAGGTTATTTATCTCAATATTTTCTTGTTACATACACTCTGTAATAGCAGCTAACTTGGATCAATGCCATAGATTTTGTCACGTCATAAACTATCCAGCTGTAACAACACACCTCTCCAGCATCTAATGTTCACCAATATAACATTCAAATATTAACATAGCTGATCATCAATGTTATCCGTAGAGAATGTCCACATGTTAGATACTAATGTTGCACCAATGAGGATGTAATCAGCAGTTGAGATTGGATCATAGGATTGTTTTATTACTAGTAACTATCCATGTTATCACCTGTGTTGCAGATATCTGTGTCATCACTGTGGTTCTCTAATACCGAGTTGACTATATAATCTGAAAATCTCAAATCAGCTGTTGTTAACGTAAGCTGCTTCCTTAACTCCTGATCAAAGATATTCACAATCCCTGTTTCAGTCTGAAAGTAAATTCAGAAAAAAACCAAAATCATTATTTCTGTGATCATGAAAGAAAGCATTGCATGAATTTATTATTATGAAAACAAACAAACAAACATAAACAAGTGGAGAACACTTTTCTACTTTTCATACTTGTCTTCCTTTTGTCTTAAACTTTTAATATCTCATTAAAAACAAAAAAACAAACAAACAACATGAAGTCCCAGATATCTCCCGGTCCCTCTTGGAAGACTCAAACTTCTTCTCAGTGGTAAGCTTTATATCATATCTTTTATTGGATAAGGCACTTTACAGGTTTGGAATATTATTATATTATTACATCCAATGTGACACACACACACACCATGAGGTCAGGTGAGTGAGATGTGAACCAGTTCATGAGTAAGATAACGACCAAAGAAATCAATGAAATGTGATACTCACTTCTACGATAACGTCCATCATCTGTCGTTTGTGTTTGAAGAGCACGTTACTGGCACCGACCATGAAACTCCTCACATTTACATCTTGAAGAAGATCGTGTTGTTGTAGAGCCATGTAAGGATGACACAGCGCACCCTATAAAATGGAATCAAAAATTAATTAAAAACCACAATCAAGAGAGGTGGGTAGTGAAACTCTTGCGCTGAAATCTTACGACAAGATCATAAAACCTATCGATGTCTGACTAGACTTTCTTCTGTCTTGATTTATTTTATCTCTCCTACCATTGATGGTACATAACCCATTTTTATAGTGAAAGCAACTACTACCCCCCAACCAACCCAATGACCAACATCATGAACAGCATTTCCAGATACCCACTGACCTATTTAGGGTTTGATAGATAGATAGGTAGTCCCTTGTTAATTACCATTTCAAGATTAAAATGTTTACCTTTCCAAATAAAGAAAGAGGGAATCCAAAGTCATCAACCACAATATTAGGAGTTAAGGGAAGGTCTGGTAACACCACGTAATCGGTTAATGAATGCAATCTCAAGTTGCCATCTGATGGACGTTCTGTATTTTGAAGGGATTGCTCGCTGGCATCATCCCACCTCTGTCCTCCCATCAAACTGATTCCACTCTCAGACGTCCTTCTGCTATTGGTATCGTCTTCCAATAACAGATGACTTTCCGGTAAATTGACATCAGTGTCCCTGATAATTTCATCTCCATATGATTTCACTTCCCCTACAGGTTGTTCATCAGCCTCCTGTTTCTCCTCAACTTTTACTTCATCGCTTTTCATGTCTTCGGTGGAATCAAAATGACGGTCGGTCGCTCTCCTTGCATCATCAGAGAGGTATGACTCCCTCAGTTTCATATTTCCATCTTTCTTATCATCAGTTGATAGCTGATCATGTGACAAGAGAGAAGACATTTCATTGGCTGACTCCGAGGTATCTTCCCCCTCAGTGTCATCTATAACATCCTCTTTCTCTATCTCCGATCTGATCCTGGCATGAGAATCAGATAGACTTCGTTCCTTATTATCCTTCCTCTTCTTTTCAAAATATGTTCCAAACAGTTCTTCGTCGATCATGTTCAACAGTTCGTCCTCCTCATCCATACTCTCGGTCAACGATGTCCCTTTCTTCATCTTACCGGAGTGAACGGATGAAGAAGAATGATTATGAATTGATTTCACCCCGCTGTCATGAGAAACACTTCTAGATAGTCTCTCACTCTGTGAATACCTTTTGTTTTCTAATTTAATTTCTCCACCTTCTGACGTCTTTGCTTGTTGGTCTTGGGGCAGTGTGCTTGATCTGTTCGTTACATTGGTCCTCTTTTGTCTGTAGTTTGGTACATTTGACATATCAATGTTAAAGTAATCATCCGTCTTGATCCCAAAATCCTCCAGAGCAAGAGTTGGCGTTTTCACTTGGTAGAAGCGAGGACAAGCTGCATCTGTTAATCCGCTCTGTATCATTTCTGAGAAGGGAGATAAAGGGTGAGACAAAAGTTCTACGGCAGAGAGATGAGCCAACAAGCCATTGCATGAAATGAGCTAATGAGTGTACATTGGTATGATATCAAAAGTCATCACACAGCCAGCACAGGTAAATGTAAAATCAAAGCTTTCCAATCACAATCTTTACAAAAATTCAACCCATTTAATAACCAGAATGCAAATGCATTGCGGTTACGATGATGTAACATGAGCAGGTTTCTTCATGAATCTGTGATGGTGATGGTGATGGTGTACATGTTTACAAGGGTTTCACGATTTGACCTCTGATGACCCTAAATGACCTTTGAACTCCACCAAAAACAATATGCTTCTCTTACACAATGTGGTACTCTTACACACCAAATATGACGTCTGCCCATGATTCCCTTCTTGAGATATCGTGTTTACAAGGTTTTCACAATTTGACCCCTGGTGACCCCAAATGACCTTTGACCCCCACCAAAAACAAAAGGCTTTTTGTACTCAATGTGGTACTTCTACACACCAAATATGATATTGGTCTGACATTCCCTTCTTGAGATATCGTAATTACAAGCTGGGTGTCACAACACACACACTCACATACGCACGCTACCATGAATGCAAAGGTTGCGATTATCATCAAAACCAAAAATCAGCTTTTTGCAGTTTAGTAACTAAACTTTTCAGTTGTTGTCTTCTGTTGTTTGATGGCAATTTTGCCAAACCTTCTGAGTAGCACCAAAATTAAGATTTCAACTGATTAAATCTAAAATATCCTCATCAAGTATTTGACTAACTGAAATTAGATAGTTCCTATTTTATACCATTGGATTATACAAACTTCATCACTAAGACCTTTTTGCATGTAAGTATTAAGAACACGCAACACTTTTCTCTAGTATATGAAAAGGTTCATCAGCAGAACTATTCCTATTTAAAGTCTTCCCTAACACTGTCACATCATTTATAGGCAAGCAAAGTTTGGAATATCTGAAAAACCATTTCACAAACTTAGAGAAGAAGCACTTTATTTGGTGTAATTGCAGCTGAGGGTGCATATTAACTTTGGGAAAGAGGGGGAGAGGAGGGGGAGGGGGAGGGGGGGCTTTGGTAAGGAGAACAGGGAGCTTGGGAGGAGGTAGAGGACTTAATAGAAGTGAAGTCTAAGAAAACAGATGGCTGGAGGGATTATCCGACTACTTACCAGGATATAATGAAGCAACTGACAACAAACAAGTACAAAGGTCATGAACAGGAGAACCAAAGAACAACACTCGCTTTTCTAGGAGCATCAACTTGAAAAGGACCAGAACCTGCAGGGAGAAGGAGAGAGAAGAAAAGCAATATGAATATTCAATGGGAAAGGAATAGGAACGAAAAATGGCCTAAACACTTGTATCAAAGGAAGACTCAACATTTAAAAAGCAGAATAAAGATGTGGGTTTGAAAGAAACTAGACTGGACTGAACTACATTGGACTGGGTAAGGAAATACATTTACTGTCACAATCTTTATTCAGTGGAGATTGAATTCACATTAGACACTTCTAGAAAGACTCAAGCACACAATGACATTTTCCTGCTAATACAACCCTCTTAGAAAGAAATTGTTCAAAACAAGCTTTCTCTTTGAAGAGTAATTTCATGATGTTTTGGGACGAGTGACCACAAAAATTGTTGCCATTATTATATATAAAATATTAAAATAATATCAAAACCAACTCATGATTACTGTCAAAGTTACCTTATGCTTGAATTTCTTAACAAGTTCCACCAGAGAGAGTCCCACTAATATCTCAGCATCACCAGCATCTGGTAAACTCCTCGGCAGAGACGTATTGAGACTATTAAAAAATTCCTTCAAAAAGAATAAAAAAAGGAAGAAAAGAAAAAAGAAAATGAAAATTGCCTAGCAAAATTAGTTTGATTATTAGAGGTACTGAGAAAGTCATCTTACCAACAGATTACCCACATGTTAGGGCCGTTGTCTTGGTAAAGCAAGAACTTAAATTCATAAGACACTTAATTCAATCCCCCTCCTTCCTTGCAAGTTGTTTGATAAATTCACAGCTCTGTTATTGTTACAATGAACTTGCACAAATAATGACATGTATTGTTGTTAAGTATTACAAAGGTCTCAATAGCTTTCAGTTTGTATATAAAGCAGAAGCCTGGATGATTGTTGTCTGGGTCTAAGTTTTATCATTTTTCCTTTCTCATTAAAGCAACTGTAGTTGCATCTATGTAGGCCTACATGGTCATATAATTAAATACACATGAAATTTGCAGAAATGCTGGCTATACTAGAAAGACCAGCCGACCTTTGACCCATGGTAATGGCCGATATTTGAATTGATGGGAGTGTTCACAGGCATATGTGAATATGATCTTGCCGATGACAAGAGAAGGAAAATTGTGATTTTTAGACCAGTATAAGGACAAAGACGTTCTTTTGTCAAAATTCCATAATCAGAGGCAGTTTCTTGTGGCAATCCTACTGGCAGGTCTGTGAGCAGAAGGTTTGCTTACAGTAAACTTTGAAGAAAATTATGTGTAAGGTTTTACTCAACACCCTATCCTCCTTTACAGTAGTTCACAACAAGACTGCAAATGTATCACAAACCTTGAGAATGCTTATTTTGGAGAAATCCCTCTCAGCAAAATAAGCATGAGTGACGAGCTGTAGTTTGACATGAATTAAACCAAACAGAGGCTGTAAAAACAAGAAGAGACATAAACATAACATCAATCATACAAGCAATAGTGCATACTGTAATGAAAAAGGTCTCAGAAATGATTTATTTTTCATGTCTGGTTCCTGCTATCTCTTCAGTTTTAATACTAGTATTATACACCATGTGTAGTTCAAGGATGAATCTTAAAGAAGCCAGATGCATAAGGAGAAATATTCTGATACGTTTTCTTGTAGCTGTTTCTTGAGTTCAGAACACTAATCTATGAATCGAAACTGATTGTAGGTCTTCTGACACTGAGGTAGTGAATCTTATATACTGTTCATACTATTGATCTTTAGCACACAGGGCAATCAAAACACTTGTGAAAATTATTGATCTGATTCCAACTCCCCTCACCCTCTCCAAATCCCCAATCTCTACCCTAAGTCAGAGTTCCTAGATATCACAGATGGAAATACCCCAAACGAATGATATATTAACTGCGCTTCTTTTCTACCTGTCACGACTCTACTATTAGACTTTCCAATCATTTTACCTAGCCTATGTACTGACAAAATTTTAGTACTGTGCCCTCCCCCTTCCCCCCCCCCCTCCCATCCCCAACTTTGCACATCACATCTTCCTTCAGAATCAAACCATCAATGGAACTGAAACACACATATTTCATGTCATATTCAATCTATGATATATTGTACTGTACTGTACTCAAATTAGATCACAGATCACCTACTGCACTATTCTATCTATTAAAATAATATTCAATATCACCCACAGTTGGTACTCAACTGTGATATATTAATATAATATCAAACTTTAAAACTGTTCCATTTCCCAAACCTTCAAAGATTTCATTACCTTTAAGGAGACAGGAATAGAGGATCATTTTTTTAAATATGTATTATATATATTAGAACAATATGGTACTGCAAGCCTAATGGCAACTTTAGATTTAGAAGTTACATGCCATGGTTTCAATCATCACCTCAAATCCATCAAATTATACAGACCTAAAATAACCTATATGGAGATAATACAATAGCAGAGTATTAAACACAGGTTCATGTTTCTCCTTTAAATTTCCCTCCTTCCTTTTTTTCTATTCTCAATTGTGTCATGATAAATTTTACCTTGCACACAATATCAGTTGTTCCATAACTGGATGCATCCTAGAGGTAAACTTTCAACAACGTTTTACTTTGTACCATACTTTCGGCTGTTTCTGTAATGATCAATTTTATGTTCATCTTGAATAATTCCCAAAATGCATCACTGTTACTGAACATTTCATTTTGATGACATCATCATGATAAGCAAGCGTCAGGAAGTTATTTATTTACTTTTACACGGACAGTACACAACCAGTAGCAGGATATGAAACGGCTTCCATTTCCTAATTACATTTACATGACATCATGGTCCTTGGCGAGTGTCACGGTGTGCCTAGTAACCAATATTGGCAGTACGTTGGGACGGTATCTCTGTGCACCAAACAGCTCTGTAAACTGTCAAATGGGAGTACACATCCCCATACTCTAATAGCCAGTCTTCACCAAGCTCTTAAACTAGTACATTTTGCATCAAATACAGCTAGTCACTGACATGACATAGCAAAAATCAAAATTTGTAAAAACATCATAAAATGCTATTACATCCTAACAAAGGTATGCACATTTGCATTGCTTAGCACTTACTGCACCTGTCTTTGCACTACTGCACTCTAACTCCACTATACCTACAGGTCAGTGTAAAACTTTTACCATCCCGGCTGTAATGAACCCCATAGTATCTTAAAAGTTGACTTAAAAGTTAAACCCCTGCATATATCCATGTTGATGTTAAGGTGGCATAATCCTAATAGAGGCTATATTAATCTGTCCCCAGTGTTTCAGGAAAAGTGCCAAACAGCAGCAGGAGAACCTCTTTATTGATATTTTATCAATCAGGATCTGTTTTTTGTCGCTTGCATGTTAAAGCAGCATTTTGCATCCTTTTCTATGATTTTTCTCAACCTCACTGACTCCACTATGCCATAACGACATACATAACTAGCTTATCTATTTAAATCTTACTTCAAATGGTGGCATGAAAGTCGAAAAATTTGCAACTTTCAACTTGTTTTTCTCCAAGATATTTTCCATTGGGATCCCAATAAACCTCGCCCATAATATGAATATTTAAACACTACGAACGTCATTGACCAATAGGCTTACGTAATACAACACCATTCTTGATTTGTGTACAGTCTATATGGCAGTTGTACCCACTGATCTGTACACTAACAGATCAGTGAGTTGTACCAGGGAGTTCCATAATAACTCCCTGGTTGTACCAACGCAAAGTCTTGAATCTATTTTTAGCAACGGCTCATAACTAAACCTGCATCTCTGATTGGTTGAATTCAAACTAGTGGGTGTGGGAATACTGTATGCGATTAATTTTAACTGTGGAACTTGTCGTGGACACTTTTCTCATTATCTGCAAATATCCTTAAATACTCGCCAATTAATGTTGTTGGCAGGGAGAAACTTGGCTTATATCTTAGTTTGCTGTTTTGTGATTGATATATGTAAAAAACTCGATGGACATGTCAAAAAATTAGAAAACGGCGACCAAACGCAAAATGCTGCTTTAAAGGGCACGAATGGAAGTACCTGTGGTACAAAAATTGGGTCAACTGAGGCAATTTTAGACCCCTTCAGGCCTCCCAGGAGCAGTGTGTGAAAGAAAATTGTTTATGGCTGAGTAAAATGGTTTGTTTACAAGTGATGAAAACTTCAGGCTCTCAGAGCAAAAAATCCTCATGTTCATGATACAGGAATCTGATGGTGTCATGAAAGGCCAACTTGTCAGCTATTCAGTGATGGGTAGATAGCTTTTAGCTAGTGAGAACTTCTATCTAGACTTAAGAGACCACATTACTTTTATGATTTAGTGTGTAAGTCAATGGGACATTTAATAGCCATATGCTACCTTGAGAGTTTGCAAGGTGTCTACATCCAAGTAGCAATGAGAGTATTTACTGTTCTTTGTGTCCATCAAGGACAGTGTTTGCTATTAGTTTTCTATAGTTTTATATTTCAAAAAATTTCCCAGAAATTGTAAGTTTTACTTTCCTTTCTCTGGCTCTTTTGAATGACTTTGACCAAATGATACATGCAACTGCTTTTTTTTTTTTTAATTGCCTTTTTTTAATAGCACTAATGGGCTTTTGTGATATACAAGCACAAAACAAAAGATTGCATGCACCAAAGACTGTTAATATGCGTAGATTTATAGTCACGGTCGCCAAATAGCGAGAACTTTCAAAAATATTTGATGAGGCCTGAAAACGTTCACAACATGATTACTCATGCTAGAAATCATGGATACTTTTCATACATGGTACAGTATATGGATTTGCCATATTGGGTACAAGAATCCTATTGCTTGTGAGGTCAAATCTCCTATAGGTCACCAGAGGTCAAACTCTGAAAAACCTTTTACATGATATGTAAAGATGGAAATCGTGGATACCTCTAATACTTGGTGTGTGGATTCATAACATTGGGTACAAGACCCCTATTGGTTTTGATGGAGGTGTGTATAACCACGTACAGTAGACTGACCTGTGTTAGCATGCCATAGTGATATTGTAACAGCTACTTCTGGTTATACTAACAAGCAGAAGCCTAAAGCATTGAAGTCATCGAAACCTCAATGCATTTTGCATTCTGGTTTTAATAGCACTAATGGGCTTTTGTGATATATACAAGCACAAAACAAAAGATTGCATGCACCAAAGACTGTTAATAGGCTGTACAGTACAGTTCTGTGGTGCATGTCACTCCACTTCACTAATATCTTGTCACAACTTTACTGTGAATACAACTGAAATAGACATGAAAGTTCAAGCCAGAATACAAAGCACAACAGACAATAGTATCTACCATAAATACAAAACTCTTTCAAAATGAGCACTACCAACCACACATGTTGACAAAGTGTAGCCCACAGGCAAATCCTATGTGGCCTGTGAGGATTTCAAGACCTACTAATGCAGCTTGGCAAACCTATGATGGCAATAACAAAACATGAAAACGTATATGAATACTTCATTCAGGGTGTTTGTACACATGGACAAAAAGGGCATAACCTCCAGTGAAAAGCACTTGTGAGAAAGAAATGGAGGAAGCCAAGGTAGTCAACACAACGAAACTCTAGAACTTAGATACACCAAAGGAAGCTAAGTATTTTGAATTTCAAAAGGAAATATTTTATCATGGTGGTCTTTACAGGGCCAGCACTACAACATAGTAATCATTAAACAAACAAGGATTTCCTATCCTTGAAAATATCATTCCCACTTTCAAGGAAGTGAAACTAAGTAGCAGCCCAAGAAAGGATGACTCATAAAAGCAATGGTTGAAAAAAAAACTTACTATCGCCCGCAATTCATCCACAACAACAGAGCATTAGTTTATATACAGTTATAAGGTACAGCCCAGCAGACGTTTTTTAATTGTTCTACTACAGGATCATCAAAGTTTTATTAACACAGTTTGTACTCTAGTGGGATGAATCTTAATAAACAACAACTGTTTTACATGCAATGAGCAGGGCCAATATAGAGCAGTTGTCTGACCTTCAGAGAGGACCAAATTTTACTGGACAATGAGTTGTTTACATCAAATTCAGGTTGCATTATACCATGGAGGTCTGTTTTTACCTCCATGATTATACCTAAAGACTCCCAAATAATATATTGGCATCATCGTTCATCACTTTGGAGACACTGAAATTGAACCAGGAAGCCAAAAGTCCTAGTGTTTCAAACTGACACGTTTTCATCCTGGTGAAGTTATTGTGTTTACACTTAGATATAGAATGTTTAAGATCCATGGGCATTGAAGTATTGGGCATTGATCCATGGGCATTGAACCATGAATCACAGCATGAGTCATCAAAGTTTTATCTCTGGGATATCATGTTTACAAGGCTTCCACAGTTTGACCTCTCATTTTTTAATAGGGTTGTTGAACTCTCCACAGGTCTTTATTAATAATTTAATAATAGCGAATCATATGGATTGATGTGATGTTAATATGGCCATAAATCAGCTTCTTCCATTCAATTTTGGGAATAACATGCCATATATCTAGATCCTGACATGTTTTCCTGCTTGATTATTCTAGTTTACAAGGTTTTCACTATTTGACCTCTGGTGACCTCAAATGACCTTTGACGTCCACCAAAAACAATATGGTTCTTCTACTCAATATGGGGCACCCACACACTTAGTATGATATTCAACACCGTTTCTATTCTTAATATATCGTGTTCACAAGCAGCGTAACATATAAACACACACACACTCATGCAATCACCATCTCATAAGATTCCTGATCATAAGATTGACATATTGGTCGTTCTTTCTTATATTATTACATATTTTTGAAACCAAAGGACAACAGAAACAAGAGCCCAACAGGACACTATATGGTTCCTTGCTTAGAGTACTAAAGTGTTGTATGTCATCACCCAATATCATAATATTGATGTCCACATGTACCAGCTATGAACCAACACTGTATACCAAGTTGGATAGAATCTGAATTAAGTTTGTGGAGTTATTCAAATTTAAAAATTTCGGCCCATCCCAAAAATATTGGGCCGATAAAATTTTACGCCTAAATGGTCCCAAACATATTTGGCCTGCACTAAGTGGATCAGAATATATTTGCCCCCAATAAATGTGGACCCAAATGGTCCCAAAAATATTGGGCACTACAAATTTGGGGCCAAAGAATGTGTCCAAAATGGTGGAAATAAAATTTGGGCCCACCCAGCCCAAAAATGGTCCCGGAATTTGGGGGTTCCGACAGTCCCAACAAAAATCAGGTCTACATATACCAGCTATTAACCAGCAACTGTATACCAAGTTTGGCTAAAATCCGACTTAATGTTGCAGAGTTATTGCAATGTAAAATTATTTTACATTTCACCCGATAACATCATTAATATTCATAATATCACTGCCCAAAATGATAGGGGCTCATCTTCTCACTATAATATATCTACATAGCAAGTATGACAAATATCCATTACACTACATTGTTGAGTTAAATATTGCGGACCCAAGCAAGTGTTACAGATGCACACACACCCATCCCTATGCATACATACACATGCCAACCTCTCTGCATAGGTTGCTTTTCTTCCGGCAAGACACCAAAACAAGCTCTGACAAGTGGCCCTGATGAGTGGCTTTAGTCATGTATGCAAGCACAAGCAACACTGATTAAAATTAAATACTGGTATTAATTATTGATTAACTCATGTGTCTTTATGGGATACAGTCGTCTGATGAGTTTTTAATTTATTTATTTTTCAAATATAGGGTGAAGCTGCCTTTTAGTTTCATCACAGAAACCTGTCTTGAACACATAGTTGATCGATAAAAGAGTTCTTGATTGATAAACTGGTACCAATAATAGAGCATTTATCCTACAAGTAACAACCGAGCACATATACAGCCTGTCCAATAGACATGTACGATTATGTATGTCTAAATAAACTTTGCCATTAAGCAATGCCACCAAGGAATGGTATAATATATATACCAGAAATTTGGGAATGGGAAGAGGGGAAGACTTCCTTGTGAACAAAAGTTTAATTACTCTACATATTAACTAGAAGGGCCCCACATGGCCAGAAAAAAAAATATCAAAACAGGATCATTTCTTTATTCCAGATCAACCTGATTGTTTATTCGCTGAATCACGCTGATGCATCCTGGCTATTAAATATGTTCATTAAAGGAATAACTAAGGCAGGAATCAAAGACAATTAATATTATTCAGTAACCTAAAAACTCTCTAATATTTGATTTTAATGTTAACTGCTTCCTGTCTGAGTGAATACGCTCTCTTTTAAACTTGGCTCCTAATGCCGCCATTGATAACGTAATACGCATTATGCAATCAAAGGTGGCACACGTTATTCCATTACAGATTGCATAGTGTAGGTCCAATAGCCTAGTTTAGCCTTAGGATTCATTTTGTGTTTATCTTATACTGGAGGCAAAATTCAAGCAATATGTTGTGTGCTTTCTTCTATTTCTGCTTACATATTCTGAGGGACACGGAAACCCCCCTGTGACATGTATATCTGAAAATAGACAAACCTTCCTGTCACTAAAGAAAAATAAATCTAAAAGCAAGGAACTGAACCGCACATTACATTAAGTTCCGTAACAAAACATGTGTGATTATTATCTTATAAGATAATTTCAGGTCAACTAATTTTGAACAACTGACTTTCAGTTTCGGAACCACTGTATAAAAGAATACTTGAGCCATTGCTGGGAATATATTGGTGAAAGGTGACTGACATGACTGGATAGGAATCATTTTACTTTTAGTTCTACTTTTACTTCCAATGTATTTTCATGCTTTTAGTGAGTTTAACTTGGGCAGATAAAAAGGTTGCATTTTTTCACAAAATGTCAATCTCATGATCCAGTGACTAGATTCATTCATAACTTGACAGAAAATGGCTTCCCACCAAAAGAAATGACAATTTCTACTCAAAGAAAGGACGCAGGGTGCTTCCTTTTGAGCCTCTCCCCTTTATAAGATTATCTCAACAAAGTACAAGGAAATGTTTACCTTTCCTCTGCTTTTCATCTCAAAAACACAGCTGCTATTTAAAAGGAGACTTTGAGCCAATTCTTAGTCATATTGTAGATGTCATAGTTCAAGACGACAGGAAATATTTACTGCCTGTAATGCTAAAATGCTTGAATTCTCTGATAAGACTTAATTCATGATGACCTTGGCATCTGGGCATTCCATTGCTTTACAAACATCTAGACAAAAACACATTATTTTAACTTCATATGTACACAGTGTTGTAGCCAGGAGAAAGTGAGTGCTGGCTAATTTGAGGAGAGTGGCGGCTAATTTGTCTGACGATGGCGAGCGAAGCCAGCCCGCGAGTATAGCGAGCCCTCCTCTGCGTGAAGTCCAGGGGCCCTTGGTGGGATTCGAAGGGCGAAGCCCCCGAAGCTACAGGGTTTTAGTTGATTTCAATGGCTTTAGGTGGCTCTATTCTACCCCTATTTTTCACCTGACAGTCTTTGTGAATAGCTAAAATTAGGTATGTTATTCAATACACCCTACGCCCCACCGACATCACTAAACGTAACACCCTACGCCCACCGGTATCACTGAACGAAAAAACCCACCCCTAGTAAAGCCCTCACAAGTCACAATTACATATTAATTATCATTGTAATTTGTATTGTACGAGGAAAGGCTTAATTAATATGATTTTGCATTTCACAAATTCTGTATTTTGATTTCATTTAATAAAAGATTCACTGATTTTTGTTACGGTCGGTAGGAAGCTTGAGTGGCGGTCGGTAGGATGCTGATTTACTCTGAGAGCCGGTCGGCAAGCACTAGTGACGGTTACGCCCGACCGGCGCCGACCGGCGTGGCTACAACACTGTATGTACAACAGAGTAAACTTGGATCACATTCAACACCATTTACATTGTATACATGTTATTTGAGGCTGTTAAGTCTGTGTTCGCCTATAAAGTTTTATGGTACACCTGAGGAATGGACTTAACGGATCTGTCTGTTAGAACTAGTCCAGACATGAACCTCACTTGTTTCAAAAAGCCTAATTTTTCCAAATTTAGAGTGTAACCTGGACTGATAGCAATAGTTTTAAACAAGTCTTCAACAGATAGATCTACAGTCATTTGTACTGGCCCTGGGAGCTACCTCTGGGGGAGGTGGTAAGGGGTTTGGCCAACCACACATATTTAATATTGATACAGACCAGGGACGGTCAGTTTCCTGAAAGATGCAGACCGGGTGAGATATCACTTTCAACATACCATGGAATCATGTTTCTTGTAACTCTATCTTAAATGTTAACTCCTTCTTTGAGAATTGAGAGTTGACAAAATTCTTACCAATTTGCTAAGAACAACGACACTCTTCTGCACGGTACATCTGGTGACCTCTGAACTCTTTCGTATCAAGTCCTGGAAAGAAAGAAGAATAGGGTGGAACCTTGCATAAATCTCAGAAATCATCAGAACAGCTTAATCTCTTGAAATATATGATTTGTAGACTGGGAAATGGGGTCAGAGGGGAATGAGGCTAGAGAAGGGGAATGGGGATAGAGGGGGATGAGACTGGGGAATGGGGTCAGAGGGGGATGACGCTGTAGAATGGGAATGGGGTCAGAGTGGGATGTGGCTGGAGAAGGGGAATGGTGTCAGAGGGGGATGAGGCAGTAGAAGGGGAATGGGTCAGAGCTCAGAGGGTGATGCGGCTGGAGAAGGGGAATGGGGTAAGAGGGGAATGAGGTTGGAGAAGTGAAATGGGGTCAGAGGGGGAAGTGGATAGAAAAGGGGCATGGGGTCAGAGACTGGGGAATGGGATTAGAGGGAGATTAGGCTGTAGAAGGGGAATGAGGTCAGAGGGGGATGGGGTCAGAGGGGGGGTGTGGATGGAGAAGGGGAATGGGGTCAGAGGGGGATGAGGCTGGAGAAGAGCTAAATTGATTTGAATCTCTGATACTCTCACCTATCTCAATATATAGACACACCATCTAACAACAAGCCACTAGAGAAATCCAACTTTGTGTGTATCTGCCTTTGCTGTAAATGATGGCTGCTACTATGCAAATAAAATGTGTCTACTAAAGTTGCTACAGTTGTTGATACAGTAACAAGCAAGTGAGAGACAAGTTTGTTTGATTGTTCAATGTTGTGTTACTTCTCTTTTTATAGACAAAATTTAACCAGTTTTATCGGTATTAAGATTTTCTTGTTTTTGTTACAAGGGTTAGTTTCCCCAGGTTTGAAAGAGGAATTCTATGATAATTTCAACTAGTAATTCCATAGACATATTTCAATTGCAATGTTCAAATCATGATAAATCAACAAAGTTATTTAGACAGGACAAAAGGTTGGAAAAGGTTCTAATTCAATTCTGCAAATTTGGTAATTAGTCTATCAGCAAAATTTTCCTCCAACTGCAGTTTAAAAACAGGTCTCATGAATGAAAGGAAAATTAGACACAATTTAAAAAGTACTCTAGATGTTCATTCTTTTCTAGTATGCCCTTGGTTTCCTTTTAAGAAAGCTGCCATTTGGCAATGCTACCTCAATGTGATGGCTGTATAAATTACACTAATAGCCAAATATATAGCATCGATCTACAATATCATGAAACAAGGGAATACCCATACCTGCATATGCTTACTAATATTACTAATACAGTAACCAGCAAGAAACAACTGATCTGTTAGATTTTCTGTTTCTTAGCAATTGCAATATGTAACAATTTTATATTGTGCAATCTGAATTTTCATGAGTACACAAGCAGAATGCAGAGAGACGATATACTGTACTTATCCAATCATAACAAAGTTCTTCAACATTCATTAACTCCCTTTGGCCCATAGTAATAATTCCAAAAGAACTACTTGTAATTGTCAGTTTGGAAATGTGGATTTAAAGATGGTTTTAGTGTAGTAACTAAATTTTTGATGATTGACTGTACTTCAAGCATCTGGTAAAAATGCTGAGTCATTCATAATCATGATTTTATACAGTATTAATTGTACTGGTATCCTTAACCACTGTAATCAAGACTGCATGTATTTATGATATACTGATATTGCATATAAACAATATAATATAAATATTAAAATACTGAGCATGCAAGGATAAAGATATTGGCTAAGTGAGAAATTTTGACAATGTCAATTAACATATTATCACAAACTCTGAACCAATACACAATTTACACAATTGTTTCACACAATTTACCAATTTGACATATTTACTTGTTACAACTTACATGTATGTAAGTCAGATTTTGTGTTATGTATGAAGGTGCTATTGTTCACACCAGCAGCCTACATACAACAATGCCAATGTTTACAGTATACAACAGGCTAACAGTTTTAAAGTTAAAGGACTTCCCCCATGGTATATCACTGTTCACTAACCAATATACAATATGTCGCTACTTTGAACTTCGTGGAAGCCTGTAACATTTCAAAAAGTATGCTGACATCTGTTTATGTTAAGTACATATCCATTGGCTAATTATCTGTCACGATTTTCCCCCCCGCACACAAGGGTTGAAATAAGCGGGCGCCCAGGTGCTATTCACGCCCACAAGCACTAAAATAGCGCCCCTGGACATGAAAGTACAATACGCACAGGCGCTACTTTGTCGGCAAATAAGCGCCCGCATACTCCTGTAAATATCAGCCTTATCATGCGCTGCACAGAAGCCTGAAACTACATTGCATGCTAGTGCTATATAGTAACTGCTAGTGATTTGATAAATCACTGATCGATCGAGTGCATGCACATGCAATAGCACTTGTGCACATGGTTTATATATCGCACAACACCTGTACTGATACGTACGTACATGCCGTACTTGAATTTTGTTTCTCCTTTTTAGCTCCTGGTAGTGAGAAAATAGCTCCTGGTCCTACTGAAATTGCCGCGAACCAGGAGCCACTTTTTTAGAAAGTGGCTCCTGGTCCACAAATCCTTATTTCAACCCTTGCTCGCACCCCTTCATTATTCATCATTCTGTATTTGACTGGTCACGCATAGCAGAGTTTATTGTCCCCCGCACCCCTTCGATACTCATCATTCTGTTTTTTCTTTTACAAAATTTTAAAATGCTAAACTTTGGTAGCAATAGAGATGA
>JAIPMN010005502.1:0-12672 GCA_020650975.1 Apostichopus californicus
CCATGTGGTAGGCCTACAGTCGCATTCCCAATATGTGCTACGTACACACTCTCCTTTTCGAGATATCGTGTTAACCAAGTAAGTGGGGGATATAACCCTGTCGACTTAAGTTGACATTTGACCTCGAAGCAAATAAGATTCGTGATCAGTGTGGGAGGCCTACATCAACATATAGCATATATGAAGTATGACCAAACCTCGCTATCTGAGATATTATTGTTTGCAAAGTTTCACGATTTGACACCAGCTGACCTTTGACCTTCAACAACACGAATAAGTTGTAGCTAAGGTTTAAGGGATTTGTTATTGAGTGGGGTGTTACGTGTGACGTAACTGTAAGTTATAGTAACAATGACCACAATAGGTCCAGGGTTTAATGATGGAATTATTAACTAAGTAGCTAGTTGTAACTTAGTATGACTTATTACTGCTAGATCAGTGTTAGGTATTACTGCTCATAACTGTTAGTAAACATCTCTATGTCTTATTCTATGTATGCCCGTCTCCTGGACAACGAAAGAGGAAGGGGGGGGGGAGGGACAACCCAGTAGTAGTCACAACCCAGTGGTGGATACGGCATGGTGGAAGTTTATCGCTGCGTGATGATCTACGCGGTGGCAAGGTTCAATGACACAGTTGTAGATAAAACATTCCCAAATAGATTTTTCAAAATAGTACGCAACGTGATGACACGCTTCAGCGGAAAGCAGTCATTCATCTCTCTCTCTCTCTCTGTTATGCTGTGCATAGAAGTCTAACAGCTTGAATCCAGCTGTAAACCATTGGGTGAGTTACGTCACAGAAGACAGCTGTGAAGTAAAAGCTGGCAATAATTAAACAAGGACGGATGTCTTAGTAATTAAATCCATGCCACCTTGTTGGAATAATATAATGACAGGTTCCGTCATTAAATGTATCTTTTGAGTTTCTTCCATCGAATCCCGTTTGAACTTTTATTTACTATACTGTCTTTTCAGACTTAGTCACGTTGACAAAGTACGAAGCCACATATTTTAGAAGAAGAATGTTTGTATCGCTTATATGTGTTTCACAATTATTCATCTTTAATAACAGTATCTATTTCATGTAGAATTCGAAACTGTTGTGGAAAACGATCTTCTCAATTCGCGATCATCATATAATTTTTTATTTTATAAACTCATCGATTCTGGACATTCTAATCGCTTTTACAATTTAACTTGATCTGAACTTAAACTTGATTTTACCGTTGATTGGTTATTGACCAACTATGTTTACATAATCAATCGGCCCGGCTTATTGTTTGCTTACTCACTGAAAGATAAATTGAAAGCAAATTCTTCGGGATGAATTTTTCATAGAGACATAGAACCAGCGGTGCTTTTATTTCACAACATTTTTCTTCCTCTGGAGATATTTTGAGCGTTTTTTCGCTGTTTCCACAGAATGATGTTTCAATAACATGAAACATTTGGAATAATCTCATAGTAAACTCTTTCATTTCTAAAAGGACGTGGTGTCTTTTAGTTTTCGAAATATTTGTCGATATAGCTTCATCTTGATATAGTTTCGTCAGTTAGTGAAACAATGACGAAATCTACTATCTATTGTCATCTTAATAACAAGACTATTGTTATGCAAATTTGTTTAGCCTGGATTTTCATTGGTCTCTCCTTTGCACAAGGTAAGTCTGCAATCCAGCGGGTGTGTGTGTGGGGGTGGGAGGGGGGGGGAGGGGCGGTTGAGGGGGAGGTGAGGGGATTGGATGGTCCTTGACAGCCCTATTATTTAAGCAGATGATTTTGTTTACAAAGTCTTCAATCACGTGAATACACTTTTAAGGTTAAACAGACGCAACCATGTTAATTAGAGGGATATTCTGGTGCATGGCTGATGATGACGATGACTAAACAAAATGGCGGAGGAATTTCTGCATCTTTTATTTCAAAACCACGTTATATCATCATACAATTAATATGACTATATAAAAACAAAATTCAACAGAAGATTGTCTGATGTAATCACGGCAATTGAACTGAGAATACCGTTTTTTTAATTAAAATCATTTAGTTTTACACAAAATAATTGTATTTTGATGAAATTGTTAATACAGAGAGCATTTAGCACTTAAACAAATGTTCCCAAAAGTACCAGGTTTCAACGATAGCTCTACACGAATATTACATGATAGAACTTGAGTACAACTTTTAACGAATACCTATGACTTCACAGACCACCTACTGTTGTCGACTTCCTGAAATACAGCGAGAGTTTAGCCATGGTCAAAATAGGTCACACTCAATGAACCAGATTGTGAAGATATATCTAGCACCGGAATATCCCTTTAACTCGTGCATGCGGTAGATTGAGAACAGCTCAGCCTACATAATTTGATTCTACAGATCATCATACGGCTTTAAAGGCTTACTTTCACTGGTCTATTTAATATGACGTCATCATGACTTAAATGACAAATCGGAGACTTGAGCAAGTCTAAATATGACCTCATCGAGTTACTTGCGCTTGAATTTGTACAGATATCTCTATGCCTATTTGCGTTATTTATTATAACTTGACAGAGTTTGTTTAGCTATTCGGGGGTGATGGGCAGGGGACTGGAGGTTGGGGTGGTACTAGAAAGTATATCCATCACTTTATAATACAGATGGTGATTGGTTTGTTTTCTCATTAAATGCACAACATATTGCTATATACCTTAGTTCCATTACTGACTAGAAGGTGTGATGTATATGTTTGTATGATAATAAATGTACTTCAAACGGCAGTCTTTAAACTGTTTAGCACCAGAGCACCAAAAATTTAACATTTTAAATGTTTGGGTTATTGTTACCATAGTTACATTGAGAAAAGCTCGCTAAGTTCAATTGGTCTGAATTTGACTCCTTATATGTTCAGTTAAAACTTGTTGCGCATATAATCGATTTAAGTCGCAGAAAGAGGGTGAAATCCTCCCCCTCTTTCTTGATCCTCCCATCCTCCTTCTCATCCTCTCCGTGACCATGTATCCCCTCCCATTACCATTATGCACATCCGTTCAAATATTCCACAATATCCCCTCAACCAACCCACTCACATCCTCTTATCCCCTTCTCCATTAAACTCCACGTCTCCCTCCCCATAGCCTGTCCCCTATTTATCCCTCCCTCGCTACCCCATACTCACGCCGACCCCCTTCCCTAACCTCCTTATACCTCAACCCTTACCTTACCTCCTCATTACCTTCTTCCCAGGCACTACATGCTCAATGCGAGTATTTTAAGCACTTGAACCTGTTCTGAGATTTTGTACAACATGCTCTTAACCCCTCCCCTCCCCCCCCCCCTCCCTCCGGAAAATGGAAACATACAATTTCTGATCTTTCAGTTAAATAGACATATAAGTGATAACTTCATCTGCAGGTTATTATTGTTCCTAAGCGAGCCGTTTCATAAATTGTTTTCCTCAGACAAACCTCAAAAACCTCTCCTGTCCTTCTGCCCTGACGATATCGAAAGCTCAACAGAAACGGGACAACCGTGGGCTACCGTCAGATGGAACGAACCTATCTACACAACATCAGATAGCCATAGAGAGAACCCCACAAAATCCCACACAAGTGGACAGAGGTAAATATGGAAAAGGCGTACATTCTGTTCACTTCTATATGGTGTAACTCTTCACTAGTTACGACCAACCCTAACTACTTAGGATTTGAAGCCAGTTTACAGTAATGCAAGGGATTCGAATCGCATTACTTGATTTGAGAAACAAATCTTAGATCGTGTTGTCTAAAAAAGCTATACAGGCCGCTGTGTCCACCTTCTTGTACCCTATGCGTTACAATCTGTGATATAATTGAAGCCTACAATAATTTTGAGGATTGAATACGGGGTTGAATCGCCGTATGAAAACTGACACATCATTTTTTTTTGTGTACATTTTCCAGATAACGACGACAATGAAAAGTTATCGCGCATGTTCAGAAATACATATCCCCGTCCCACCCCCACCTCCCCTCACACGTATGGGAGAGTAGTCTTTCACCTTTATAGCTTCTTTAAATCCTCACAAATTGTAGCTTTTTTTTCTTTAAATGGCATCCTTAACGACATTTAATAATTAAATTTACCCATATCGTGCAAACACTTACTCGGTTAATATCGCACCATTAAGTGAGAATTGTTCCTTCTTAGCATGCGCAGTTCCCTATAGCTTCTGTAAGAATTATTTTGAATCAAGAAACGGTACAAGGTTAACAGCTAGTTTATGTGAACACGGGTTTTCGTAACTAGCCTGTTTGCCGCAAAATGGTTGGTGCATGACGGTTCACTGCGTGGTTTCGATACAGCATTCATCTATATTCTCACAAAATCCGACGCCCCCCCCCCGCACCCCCCCCCCACCCCCTCCGCCACACCAAGGAGAAATAGACCGACAAGGGTACAACAGCAGGTGATAACTGTTCGAACCTCTATCACATTCCAAGGAATGTAACAGACGTCTTACTTCTTTGTCCATGTACCGCCAACCCCACCCCTACCCCACCTCGCCCCAGCCTAGCCCCAACAGGGCGTGGTCGTCTTTTATTTATTTAAAAAACAGATCGGAATAAATAACATTTATGCCTTTAGCACTCTTGCTTACAATACATTTCGATATGGTTTCGTAAGGGCTATATCCTTTATAGTACTGGACCGCAAGAGGGCTAGATAACTTGTTAATCTCCTCTAAACAATATGGAGCGTGCCATCGTCGAATTTGGAATTTAGAGAAACGTCATGCCAATATCTTCAGTTGATTAAATTACCAGGCCTGTCTTATTAATAGAACATTGAACGGTACGTAAATTAGCTAAAGAAACTTGACTAACCGATTGGAAATTATAAAACCTGCTAAACTATCCTTAGCTTTTCACTGCTAGCCTTCGAAATAGTACACTAATGAGCAGATCGGAAGGGTTATTAACACCTTCCCTGTAGTACAATGGGTCGTTAAGGAAGACAACAGGCTGTGATTGGTAGAGTTAAGGGTGACTGCGGGTGAATTATTCACTGACAGTTGATTTATCAGTTTCCTGCCACTGCGCGCTTTTTAACAAGTTCGCAATGAACGCCGTCCAGGCAACTAATTGGATTAAAAGAAACTCAAAAGTGACAGGCGGGGATGTTACCGTGTCACCGAGATGCAGTCGAGTAAAAGTTGGCTACATTTTTAATTGGGATGACACAGAAAACAAGATGAATGGTTGGATGGAGTGGAGTGGGTGATAATGGGAGGGTAGCTTTGCAGAGAAGAACCTCCTCAAAAACAGCTTCATTAGTTGTTACCTTTCAAACTTGCAACGAATATGATGACTTATAGGTTAAAGTACTTTGGAGGTCCTGTCGAGGCTGTCGGTATTATTTTCCAGGACGGAAGGGAAATGGGAGGTAGATGATGGGAGGTAGAGGCCTATGAGGGAATTTACGTACCTTATTGGTTTATCGATTATATAGTATCAATATCATTAGTATTGTCAATCACCAAGCAAGCCAGAAGTGAAGTAATGATCATTCATGTGTAAACTGACACGTCCACACATACTCCGATCCCTTACAATAGTTTATACACAGTGAGACATGTAACTATCTAATTGAAAGCATTCGAGTGTGTCTGCTAAGAATAACTTGAATGGTCTGAACTTTTGAATTCTTTTATGGCAATCGTTTTAGCATTTTGGGGTTTGGTATTTATTAGTGACCTGCAAAGTGCATGTTTTTTTTTTATAAAAGTGCGCGTGCGCGCTACAATATTGGCATTACTTGCCAAGTGAACGATATCTACATGACAGGACGTTGAAATTTAAAGTTTCATATAGTCTCTGTATATTTGCAGAGGCTAGCTGCTCAGCCAACTTGTTCTGAGCCTGTCACAAGCGCATTCACTTTGTAGGTAACTACAATAAGACCATACTCCCTGGTACGTATGTATGTATGTATGTATTTTAGATCCTCCTGCAAGCAGGAACTCGCGAAGAAGCCTCATTGGCTTATCAAAGCCGCAAGCTGACCGAAGTCAGTCTCTTACATTCATATTTAACGTCCATGATTATGAATTATCAATTGTCAACAACTCTGTAACTGGACGACATACATTAATCTCGGAGTGACTCGAACTGGGGACCTTATGATTGAAAGGCACCGGCGTTAACCATTGAGTTAACACTCCAAAATGTTGTTGTCCGGCCCAAAACACCATGAACAACCGAAAAGTTTTTACTAACAATGCAAGCACTCCACGCGCTCTACAATACTGCGTATTTGTAGGCAAATGCAGAAGATGAAGGCCTATACTGCCACAATTCATGTAACATATCAAATAAGTGAGAAGTGGTGAACTATTTTGCATTTTTTTACCGTAGTTTTAAACTATCTCGTGACAGCGCCACCAACTTTCGCGTTATCTAGCAGATAATTGATTTCTTCTTTTACAGATTTTACTTGGGTGACACAATGGTCACATATTCCTTGCCGTCTCATCGTGCAACTACAAGTCTTCAATGTGTCTTCAAAATTCGAGTAATAGGTAAGACGGTTTAACAATTTTACGTAAGAAATTTATAGATCGATGTTTCACAATTCTACAAATTGAAAAAAAAGTGCGATTTTTGCAGTATACCTTATATCCATGGATATCTTTACGATGGGAAGTCTAAAATATTTTCAAAAACCTTATTGGAGACTTCGGGTCTCAGGTTTTTGATAATATTTTACTATAAATGTTTGTTTAGCCCGTCAACTTCCACCTAAGGAAATTCCTACCGATAAAGGGTTGTATCTCTAACACAAAACAAAGTGATATTAAAATGCAACATGCACTGACAGTATTACTGTTAAGCATCTGCACCCATTACATGGTCATATTTGGAAATCCTGTTTTGAAATGCTGTGCCATAAGACAGGAAACCGAATTTGTAAAGCGGCAAAGAAACTAAAAGGAATATTTTATACAAGTTGTTAAACGAGTCAAAATATAAGTTTTCTGACTATAGGAAAGGGTTCTAAGTGATACCTGATGTATACAAATTAGTATATGCCACATTTCGACTGCCAATCATCTACACGGTTGGCATGGTAACCTCTGAAGCCGTTTGATCAAGCTCTCGACACAGCGCAGGGAGGGGGAAGGGGCTGGGGTTATGAGCTATTAAATCAATCATGTTCACAACAATACTTTTTATGGGGTGGGGTTGCTGCTACATACAGCAATTCCAATTGTCATTGATTTGAATCCTGTACCCTTTCCCTCCCCCCCCCCCCTTTTCAAGTCCTTGTTGAGGTTCCTGGTGCTCTAGCAACACACCAGTGTTCAGCGATTGTGCATGATCTGTGATTTAAAAAAAAAACGTAGAACAGGCTAGACTTTCCGCCTGTTGTGGTTTCTTGTGTATAGATACAGAGTCCCCGCGTGCATTACACTGCCCCGCTACGGTGACAGCTTCGGCCGACGAGGAACAGAACTACGCCACTGGGGTTACATGGACTGATCCGCTCTTTCAAGATAATGTAGCTGTCGATGAAGTTGAATCCACTCACGAAAAAGAAGACCCATTTATGATTGGTTATACGGAAGTGACGTATACTGCAGAGGACGAGGCGGGAAATAAAGGGAAATGTATATTTAATGTGACTGTTCTTGGTAAGTCCATTTCTCATGTAATTATTTTTTTTTAATTTTTTTTTTTTAGAAAAACACGTAATTTTTATTTTTGCAAAATGGTTCAAATATCAGATGCTAACTTTTTATACTGCATGCATGAGCTTGAAAACCAGGATAGAAAAAAAAAACCAAACGTTGTAGTGAATACAACTGTTGTTTTCTTTGTTTGTTTCGGTGCTTGTTTCTGTTGGTTTTGTTTCGCTTCATTATGTTTGGTGTGGGGGTGGATATGCTGTTTTTATTGGGGGTCGAGGCAGCCTGAAGAAGCAATCAATGGCTTGTAAGACACTAATACTTCAAGTAACTTTGGACAACGGAGACAAGTATCCATTCAATATGTATGATAGAGGTTTCCACAGTCCCTCGAGATTATTTCGTCATGTTGAATTCACAAGAATTCACCATTCCCCTTCTCCCCCCTTTACACTTTCTTGGTTCCCGAATACTACTCCATTCTATCCGCTCATATCCCTACACACATTCACGCTACCAGTTTGAAAGTTTCTTTACTTTATCCTCAATCCCCTCTAGATACGGAAGTTTCTTTTCTTTATCTTTAATCCCCTCTAGATACGGAAATTTGTTCTCTTTATCCTTAATCCCCTCTAGATACGGAAGTTTCTTTTCTTTATCCTTAATCCCCTCTAGACACGGAAATTTCTTTTCTTTATCCTTAATCCCCTCTAGATACGGAAGTTTCTTTTCTTTTATCCTTAATCCCCTCTAGATACAGAAGTTTTTTCTTTTATCCTTAATCCCCTCTAGATACGGAAGTTTCTTTTCTTTACCCTTAATCCCTTAATCCCCTCTAGATACGGAAGTTCCTGTGATCAATGACTGCCCTCTGGATATCATCGCTCTGGCACCCGGATCGACGAGGAGTCGCGCCGTGGAATGGAAGACCCCTTCCCCGAACGATAATTCCGGTCACGTGGAGATGACGTCACAATTTCATCCTGGTCATCGATTTCAATTGGGTCGTACGATGGTGTCATACATCGCACGTGACCAAGCCCAAAACGAAGCCGTTTGCACTTTTGGTGTCTTCATCAAGGGTGAGAAACTAGCATGCGACAAGAATTAAACTTATTCGACCGCCCTACAAGTATGCAATAAGTGTTATTGGGAGGCCTTTATATACGATGTCTACACCCATCATACCCCCTACCCCAGTCCCACCTCTCACCCTCATTTTAGAAAGTGTGAGTCTGTGAGGGGTGACATGTAGTGATGACTTGCATCTCATCCTCCTACTTGCCCAGTGCTGTACTGAAGAGAATCAAACTGATTGAAAGTCAATTCAGACAGTGGTGGCCTTCAGTATAGTTGCTCCTCCTCGTATAGTGTTAAGGCAATAAGAGGGAGTACAGGACATTGCCCAAAATATTTCTGTAATGGATTTGTGGTGTGTGAGCATGGTGCAATATGATAATATAATGCCTCCAAAAATAATCCCATTCCCTCCTCGAACCCCTCCGCACGGAAACTAAATTCCCGACGACCCCTCCCCCACTTCCTATCCCTTCTATAAATATTAGTTCATGAGGACGTAAGCACAACTTAGACTACCTTGAGAAACACGTCATAATTAAGTAGCTTTCCATTTTATTTTATTTTATTTTTTTATTTTTTATTTTTTATTTTTTATTTTTTATTTTTTATTACTATTATTATTGTTATTTTTAATATTATTATTATTATTATTGTTGTTGTTGTTGTTGGTATTGTTGTTGTTGTTGTTATTATTATTGTTATTATTGTTGTTGTTGGTGTTGTTGTTGTTGTTATTATTATTGTTTTATATTTCAATGTCTCTCTATTTCTGGATCGTTACAGCGAGTGTACCAGAAAACCGAATTTACGTCCGTTCGGTGACGACTACATCTATTAAATTAGCATGGCCAGAAACTACCGACACTCGTGCATCTAGTTACCTAATTTACATATGGAAAGTAAGAGAGAGGGAACCAATGCCGTACGAACATCTCTATCAGGTGACCAATCGGAGACACGCCGTAGCAACGCGAACGGTCCAAGACTTAATACCGGGAGAAATATACAATATTCGCATCGTAGTGGCGGGAACATCTAGCAGTATATTCACCCAACAACGAACACGTGAGTCAAGTTTATATATAGATACGTGTTAGCATATACAACTGGAGACCAGACACTTCCTACTTCTCCACTTATTGGGATTTCCCCAATCATTCCAAGTTCAGGCAGTTTTCAATTTCGAATCAAATATTCTCGACCGACCGGCCAGGCCGGGACACAAAGGGACCGTACCCGGGCCCACCTCTTGTGCAGATTACTGTGGCCCCTCCCCCACGGTCTTCAGCGGCCACCACCATGTGTACAAAAAAACCACAAGTTACAGATCACATGGTTTGTGCCCCTCCTTGAGTTAATGGTGTCCCTCCTTACATTGTCGGTGCCCCTCATACTCAAAATTCCTTCCCCTATACACCTTCCTTCGCAGCCGCCTAACAAAGGAAATTGGTCCATGTGCATACGGCCATAAGCATGTGGAGAGATCTGTGTTTACACTGAAAAGATTAATAGAATAATGCGCAAGGAAGTGTACCTTTCTTATAGTTAATCTAACATGATAATACGTGTTCGCACGATATAAAAGATAGCAAAAATCACTACAAGGGACTTTTTCTCTCTCTTTTGATTTCGTGCAAAAACGTTTGAGGTTCCTTTAAATTTGTTCTCTATTGTTTTTTTGTTGACAAAGTTCGCCACTTTTACTCTGTGGTTTTCCTATACAAAAGCCATTGAGATCTTTTCGATCTATATTGGTTCCGTTTCCAAAAACTTTTCAGTTTCCTTTCCGCGTTCCTTAGTTCTCTATTTTATTTTCATACCAAACTTTCAAGAGAATGCGCCAATGTTTTTTTATTGCTTTCCTAGAAAGGATTCAAGGATTCAAGGTTTCCTTTTTCCCTATTGATTTCATACAAAAGCTGTGGTATTGGTTTTGTAGACCCTTCCGTAAGCTAATGTCTTTCCTGTTAAATTCTTTCCTGTTAAAGTCTACTGTATTTTTTTTGGTGTCTTTTGTGGTATCGTAATGTCTATTTAGGTTCCTTTGTATTCTACTGGTTTTTCTATATATACCAAACCTCGTTAGTCCCCCTTTACAGTTTTATAGTCGTACAAAAGTTGTTTTCGGATTACTTCGTAGGTATATGTTGTTTCCCTTTGGTGCGTGTGCGCGCGTGTGCGCGTGTGCGCGTGTGTGTGCGCGTGTGTGTGGGTCTGCGTGTGTGTGCGTGTTTTATTGCAGAGCTTGATGACCTTGCTTGGAAAAATAAAGTCGCAATTTAAAGCAGCATTTTGCGTCCTTTTCTATGATTTTTCTCAACCTCACTGACTCCACTATGCCGTAACGACATACATAACTAGCTTATCTATTTAAATCTTACTTCAAATGGTGGCATAAAAGTCGAAAAATTTGCAACTTTCAACTTTGTTTTTCTCCAAGTTATTTTCCGTTGGGATCCCAATAAACCTCGCCCATAATATGAATATTTAAACACTACGAACGTCATTGACCAATACGTAATATAACACAATGCTTGATTTGTGTACAGTCTATATGGCAGTTGTACCAGTTCCATAACAACTCCCTGGTTGTACCATGGAGCTATAAACAGAAGCTCCATGCATGGTTGTACCAACGCAAAGTCTTGAATCTATTTTTAGCAACGGCTCATAGCTAAACCTGCATCTCTGATTGGTTGAATTCAAACTAGTGGGTTTGGGGAACTGTATGTGATTAATTTTAATTGTGGAATTTGTCGTGGCCACTGTTCTCATTCTCTGCAAATATCCTTAATTTCTCGCCAATTAACGTTGTTGGCAGGGAAAAACTTGGCTAATATCTTAGTTTGCTGTTTTGTGATTGATATATGTAAAAAACTCGATGGACATGTCAAAAAAGTAGAAAACGGCGACCAAACGCAAAATGCTGCTTTAAGGACGTTAACATTAACAATTTCGAGGAAGCAATAAACCTTGCGCAAGATCGTGATACGTGCATGGCGGAGGTTAATCACTGAGCATGTCGTATAGACGAGACTCAACTTACTACTACTACTATTGATGAGGTTGCTTTATTTTGTATTGTTATTCCTCCTTTGTATTCTATTGTTTTCCTACAGTCCCTTCACCCCCATCATCAATTCAATCGGACCACGTCAGTCTTCGTCCAACCTCATTCGTATTAAAATGGCAATCTGGAATCGGAATTTTCCAGCGATATCACGTGATAGTCAGAGGCGCTTCAAGTTCAGAGGTCATGTTGGATAGACAGTTAGATCAATCGCATTCCATGGTAATGGTCACTGGATTGGAGCCAGATACAAAATACACATGCGCAATAACTACAATCAGCGGAGGGAGGCGTGGAAGGCAAGAAAGCGACGTAGTTTCAGTGAACGTGAGGACAGGTGAGTTAAACGATATGTGTGCTTCTTTTAATATTTTTTTTATTTTTTTTTATTCGCATTTTTATCCAGGGTTGCTTATTCAGCAAAAGCTGGTTTCCAATAAGGCCCTGCTGTTTACAATAAGCATTATACAATAATGGTATATTCGATTCGATGGTCAATGTTTTGTACAGCCAAACTTTCGAAACTATGGGACGCGGCCACTTTTTCCGTTCTCTACAGGGAGAAATGAAGAGAGTGTATAAGGGGAAGTGGGGAGGGGGGGGGGGGTATTTTAGTTTGCAATAGTGACCTCCGTGGGTTGACTGTACTATTATACACAATGTTATATACAATGTTCATTTTGATTTGCAGAAAGTCTACCGCCCTTGCAAGTAGAGGTTTTGCGTGTGACGTCATCCTCTCTAAGCGTCATATTCAACTTCCCACCAGAGGGGAGTGACGTCACTGCGGTTGATGACGTGTTTGAGACGAGTCAAGCTGTATTCCTGTATGAATCCAACGTGGAGGCCTATGCCGACACCGCTTTCCCAAA
>JAIPMN010005504.1:0-17254 GCA_020650975.1 Apostichopus californicus
ATTTCTGTTTCCCAATAGATATTAAACCGAAACAGCAGCGTGGTTTATTTGCTCTCCGAAAATGGATTATGGTATACACTAGCATATCTGTTATCATCCGTTTACGTATGGATATGATTGTTATTTATGGGCATAGGCATAGGTGTAGGAGGCGGGCAGAGATGGGCTGTTTTGGCATCTACGTATCTCCCACCGATAGTAGGAACTACAACAACGACGCAGATGATACAATTATATAGATGAGTTGAATGAAGGAAGAACCCAGTTTGTGAGGAGTCGCGTAACATTATAATCTGTTGCCACTGTTTTCTCTTTAACAATGTTATTTTCAGCATTTCTGTTTCCCAATAGATATTAAACCGAAACAGCAGCGTGGTTTATTTGCTCTCCGAAAATGTATTATGGTATACACTAGCATATCTGTTATCATCCGTTTACGTATGGATATGATTGTTAGCTATGGGCATAGGCATAGGTGTAGGAGGCGGGCAGCGATGGGCTGTTTTGGCATCTACGTATCTCCCACCGACAAAATAACAGCGTCAAATCACAACATTGAAAATAGGAACTACAACAACGACGCAGAGGATACAATTATATTGATGAGTTGAATGAAGGAAGAACCCAGTTTGTGAGGAGTCGCGTAACATTATAATCTCTTGCCACTGTTTTCTCTTTAACAATGTTATTTTCATCATTTCTGTTTCCCAATAGATATTAAACCGAAACAGCAGCGTGTTTTATTTGCTCTCCGAAAATGGATTATGGTATACACTAGCATATCTGTTATCACCCGTTTACGTATGGATATGATTGTTAGCTATGGGCATAGGCATAGGTGTAGGAGGCGGGCAGCGATGGGCTGTTTTGGCATCTACGTATCTCCCACCGACAAAATAACAGCGTCAAATCACAACATTGAAAATAGGAACTAAAACAACGACGCAGAGGATACAATTATATTGATGAGTTGAATGAAGGAAGAACCCAGTTTGTGAGGAGTCGCGTAACATTATAATCTCTTGCCACTGTGTTCTCTTTAACAATGTTATTTTTCATCATTTCTGTTTCTTAATAGATATTAAACCGAAACAGCAGCGTGGTTTATTTGCTCTTCGAAAATGGATTATGGTATACACTAGCATATCTGTTATCATCCATTTAAGTATGTATGTATGGATATGATTAGGATTTATAGGCATAGATGTAGGAGGCGGGCAGCGAGGGGATGTTTTCACATCTACGTATCTCCCACCGACCAGCCTATTAGAAAACATGCATATGTGCGTAACGCCTCATTAAAAATAAGAGAAAATGTTGGCAATTGGAAATTATTGCTTAAGAGCACACGTAAATATTAATCAAGGAGTTTCGAACAAATCTCCATTGACTTAAGTGTGTCGCTATCACATTGTTTTTCTTAATTCGTAATGATTAGTTCTTAGTTCTTAATGATAAGCCGTACTATTTTTTTATAGTCGCGTTACACCCTTTATTAATTTATACTTTCAAAGAGTGCTTGCGTATGTAATTAAAGTATTAACCGGAAGGAAATAAGTGATGTTCTAATGTTTGATAACGTAAATTCAAGGGACTATACCAATAATTAGTTAGAACAATCAGTATGGTTCATAATCCCACAATACTGTAGCTTGAAACTTAATGTCGGGGGCGGGTGGATTGAATACGTCAAATGCTAAATACCTTTATAGTGAATCGACCATGGATATATACAAACGATGGTAGTATTCGGTGGACTGGGATTGTTGGTTACATGTAATCAACGGGGTACTTCTATACACCACATATGAAACTGGTCCGACTTTCCCCTTTTAAGATATCTTGTTTACAAGCCGAGCTTTACAGACTCACACACACATCCACACCAAGTTACAACGACAACGCAAGTGTACGTACAGTGATCAGTGCAGGCAGGATTGTTTGTACTTGAAAAAAAAAACAGGTGTTTAGTGCTTTGGGTGAAAAGATTAAAGGAAGTTTCCTGAAAGGTTGGAATTATTTATTATACTTGCGTGAGTCCTGTCAGATAATTTACGTTACTCAAACAAGCTGCAGTATCCACGTTTCGAACCTATTTATTACATTAACACATTTAAATTGATAAATGGAACCAGAGTCCATCGACTATAAATTCATCCATAACAAGTTCGAACCTACAAAACCATCCATTTGATTTGATTTTAATCTCGTAACTTAAGTGCAAATCAAAGAGATGAACATCGACAACAGTCACAGTTTGACTTATGTAGTGCCCTGTATGAAACTAATCAGAAAATTGTTTTAGTAATGTATGGGGATGTTTTTATTCCCCCCACACCCCCCTCCCCAAAAAAATAAAAAGTCATAATGTGTTGAAATATTTATTCGTTAAGAGTTGAAAAATGTTCATTATATACTACATTTTTAAGACAGACTAAATGATGAGATAATGCTGTGTAAAAGAAACATAATGTGATTCAAAGAAAATGAATACGCACAATCAACCCACATTCATATTCATATAGAAGAAAATGGTGTCAAACAAGAATATAAGTATTCAATTTAGGGACGTTGATCGACTTACGTCATGATTTGATGCGGTCTGTACGGATATGATGGTTAAACATTGTTTGAAATAGCGATCACCGTATTTGATAACAACCTTCTCTGAACAAAGTTGACGCAGAGATTCCTTGTCTTTAAGCTGGTAACGTAATGAATCAATATGGTTATGAGTAATGTCAGTGTTGAAATAAAGGAATAAGGATTTAGTAAGAAAAAAGGAAATAATGTATACATGAAACGCTTAATTTGTTATAAAATTGTACTGTAACTATAAATACCATGGACAATACATAACATGAACTTGTTATTTATATTGAACATTGTAATATTTAGTTTAAAGACTATCAGTTACCAACTCGTATAGATGGTAGCTGTACGGTAGTCTAGAAGCAAAAACGAATACGTGCCAGAAAGTAGTAGTATATTTACAACTTTGCCAATATCCAACTGTATATCAAGAATAAAAAAGAAACTAGCATTTTAAATGATGCAACCAGTTTCTAAATATACTTACCTCCCACTGGCCAGAATGAACATTCAGTAGAACTTCACGGTCTAGTAGACTCCAACAGACTACATGGAAAAGAATGTACATGGTCCGTCAATACTCATAGACATACTATTTATGTGATTAATCACGATCACTTAAGTAAAAGTTTAATGGATGAGTCATTTCCACATAATTCTCTCTCGTTTGAGTTAATCCGCTGACCTCTTTCATCAACCGATACACTTTATCGGTATGATGTTTGAGACGTTGATATGTTCACAACTCTAACATTAATAATGGCAATAATTGTTTGCAATTTGCAACATTTTTATAATGTGTTGATAACGACAAGGTTAAACGTATTTTACTTAATAATACGACTTTACTGCAAACATGGACAGTTAAATTGAGATCAACCAAACACACTGCCTTGATACATTTAGGAATAAATTGATAATTCCTGGGTATCACACATATCTAGAAGTCTACATGCTGTCAAAAGTCATCCTACAGTCGTATGGATATGTGGGTGATAGGCAATGGACGTCAAAATAATCCACACTGTTACATGGCCATGTAAGTCTATTGCTATTAACTCGAGATATATTTCATTAAATGTAACGTATGTTGACTGGATGAGTCTTCATGCATGATAATAAAAGTATGTGCTCAAAGGAGGACTCTGGAAAATGGTCTCCGAAAGCTTACTAAGGCTATCATACTGTTCTTGATAATTATACCTTAAAATATGATACACGTTGCTTGATATAAAGTCATCAATACGTTACTGCCAGATATACAAAGTATCATCAAATTATATAAAAAGAAAAGGAACACATGAATTGACGATACGGAATGCTATAATGATTGTTTTTAACATGTTTAACATATTCAACAATTTAGGAAAACTAAGAACTCTAGCCACCAGAAGAAACATATTGGTTTTCGATTGTAAAATAGCGAAAACGATTCTAAATATTATGATTTACTTCCTTATAAAATGCCTTAGAAACAATGATGAGTTACCTTTAATGTCCCTTGACCTCATGTCTATAGGAAATGACTCCGATGAGAAGGAGAGAGGCAACGTGCAACCTGCGAACCTATTGAGTAGAAGTTAAGATATGAGTTCAGCTATCAAACAGAAGAAAAATAAGGGTTTCAATGTTATCAAGACACTATAAATCTTCCAATTAATTGGGAATCCCGGAGACTCCGTTTTCTAAGACACACAGTTTACATTAGCCTATACAAATATAATATGAGTCACTTGACTGTTTTAAAGGGTAATATATGTTTTATAAGGGAATTATACATTGTGCCATGAAGCAAAGCGTTCAGGTAGAATGATACATTTTTCTCAATGTTATACTTCTGGCAGATGCCCTTACATGTTATTGTTAATGTTTTCCTGTGTAACCCGCTTAAGCGCGTTACACACGCAGAAACACCCTTTATCTGCTTATATCGTAAGTCCCGTGCAATTTGACCTAGAGAAAAATTACGATAAACTTCAACGAGAGAAGATAAAACCATAACTTTTACCAAGTTTAATAATGAACTGTTGTTCATGTGATAATATACTAGGCATCTGTGATAAAAAAGTATAACTTATAAAAAATCATATTGCGATCATCCTTTGCATCTATGCAGCTACTTTATTTACTTTAAAAGGAAATGCTTGTTTAAATACTAAAACAAACAATACTACAGTATTAAATGGAAAGCTTGTGATCAGAGTATGACGGTTCAGTCATTTGGCGGAAATTATTCACAATGTACGTTCAAACTTGCAGTATATGCCAGTGATGATGCTGCTGGTGGGACGGACTAAGTTAATAACCACCAAGTTTGTTTGTTTTTTAAAGGAATTCAACAAGCGTGCAACAATAACTCTACGGTTGAAAAGAAACATTAGCATTACTATTGATTTCATACGGCATTTTGATGTAGACTTAAATGTAGTTAGGTTTCCGATTATTGTGTACAATGATTATAATGGATTAACATTAATCAATGTTGATATGGAGTGTAAAGCACGTTTTGCGTAAGTTTCTATCGTTTTCTCAACCTCGCTGATTCCACGATGCCATAACGTCACACATCTATTCAAATCTTACTTCAAATGGTGGCATAAAAGTCGAAAAATTTACAACTTTCATATTTGTTTTCTCGAAGATATTTTCCGTTGGGATCCAAATAAACCTCGCCCATAATATGAATATTTAAAAGCTACGAACATCATTGGCCAATACGTAATACAACACTATGCCTGTGTAGATTGTCTATGGCAGTTGTACCAAGGAGCTGTTAGAGTCCAGCTCGCTGGTTGTACCAAGTTGCCAACTCGACGTTTTTAATCTATTTTTAGCAACGGCTCATAACTAAGCCTGCATCTTTGATTGCTTGAATTCAAAATAGTGGGTTGGGGGAACTGTATGCGATTAATATTAAATGTGTTATTTGTCGGAGGATACTTTTCTCATTATCTGCAAATGTCCTAAATTACTCGCCAAGTAACGCATTTGGCAGGGCAAACACTTGGCTTATATCTTAGTTTTCTATTTTGTGATTGATATATGTGAAAAGCTCGACAAAAACGCAAAATGCTGCAATAAGTTCGCAAAAGTATAGTTTTGTGATAAAGCATATTCTAAATGTTATTGCTGATGTCATTTAAAGAGTTGCTTACGTTTCGTTAATGTCAGTTACTATATACAACTATGTTGATGTACTCAGTTAAACCAGTAGAATTCATGTAAAATAGGAAAGAAAGTTCTCACATAACACTCCAACGTTCTTCTTGTAAGAGGGGAGTGTTAAGATACAGTAAAATGTGTATGTTTAAATCTTCACGTTCCCTGAATATTCCCAAGAATGTTATCGCGTCCCAATAACTCTCCAGAATGAACCCAAATGTTTTAGTATTTAACCGCACTGTATATTAGTAAATAACTCCTGCGAAGATGCAAGAAACATACAGCATGTGTGCTTCTAAGTTACAAATCGTTAAACGAGAGTACGCCAGAAACATCTATATAGAACAAAGCTGAACTGGTATACATGCTTGGATCTTCGCGCAAGCAAGATATATATTAATGTCACCGCCAGAAAACCGTCTCGTTGATTTTCCTGTGTTCAGAAGCAAACATTGTAGTTTTTCACCTTAAGCCTCATATCTATGTGTTTGCGTGGATGCGTTTGTGTGTGTGTATATTCAGCGATTAGTTGAACACGGTGTTTGTTATTGGCCCGCATCGGTTTGAAAAATGGTAACATTCATCAAAACTCGTCTCGCAAGGATCTCAACTCTTCTCAAGGCTCTACAGTAAATATTTGTGTACTTTTTTCTGTTGCTATTCCGTAACAGTAATACATACATATACCACGTTTATAGTTCTAAGACGTTGCGTATATAAATCAAACGAACATTCTAACGTTAAAAAAAGTCACATTGACAAACTTTATACTCACGACAGCTCCTTTAAATGTTCAGAACGTAGCCCATATCGTAATATCATGGTAACTTCTTCCTCTGTTAGTATCCTAGGCTCCCTATTTACTTGCTCTGTCTCTATGTGTATCTTCTCTACCGTCAATAATTGGTTTAATCTGAGTCCAGAGTGAAGTACAATAACATCTTCTTCACACTCCTTGAAAGATGTGTTAAGGCACACACTGGTGATGGGAATCTGACGGAAACAAACAATACGTTATAGCATCGCTATAAATCATGGTAATGTTAACTCTCTGGTTAAAGTATGTTAGCAGTACCCTTGATCAAGAAGTTGCTTGTGATTGCGGCTACTTTCAATTTGATGGCTCAAGGTAAGATAACGTGTATGAATACAGTATTCGACGATTTTAAAGGAAAAAATAGGAGGGGCTGAAAAAGCTTAAGAAAAACGGTAAACAGTAAACGTACGACGATTGTAAAATCACTGATGTCATGTAAGCCATACTTTTAAAGGTGTCACCGAAAGACATTGTTCTAAATATAACAATTATATGACATATTTAAATAATTTATATAAAATATTGGATATGAAAACAAATAATAGTGGATTTCTGTACTAATCATCATAACTTCGTTAATGGCACAAAATCCATCACTTAAATGACCTGGCATTAAATTCAACGGATACGTTATAGAACATATCGTTGAAAGTTTCAAAGCCCACATTGTGTCAATGAGATATAATTAATCAGTGTCCTTCTGAATTTGATGAGAAATTGAGCTAAATGTGTTACAATCAACAGGCAGATATGCTGACAGTAGTCATTTTTCCTATGACATATTTTCTACAATAAATCATTCCAAATAATTATTCAAGAAATGGCACATTTACATACTCTGAGAGAAAAACCCAATGCAAGAAAAAAAGGGGGTGATAAATAATTTCCAGAATGATCAGCGCTTTCATAACACAATGATTGCATTGATGTCTTCAGTTTGACAAGAGAAAACAATTTATAGACAAACGGTTCAAACAACTTTCAATGACATAATGAAATTCATCAAACTGATATTATTCCTTATTCAGCAATGTATAAGGATTATGTTGCATGTATTCGATCGAAATATTCAGATTTAGCAATGTGATCAGATTGTTTGCTTTTAGTATTTCCATGTAAACGTGTAATACTTGTTTGGAGTGGGGACTACCAAGTATGCTGCTTGAACATGAGATAAAATAAAGTGTTGAGTAGTGACATATTAGAGACACTTGATATATTGGCTCCGATGAACTTATTTGTACCAACATTTTAACCGGTATATTTGAATGCACGTAATCATGATTTAACGTAGTAATCTATGTAGATTAACACTGTTGATTAAATATACTGTTCGCTTTTATATATAGACGAGGGATGGGAAACTGAAGGAAGGGAAGACATTTAACGGAAATGATAAAATAATTGTAACCAGGGTGTTTACTGGTTAGAATTTTTTTATTTTGTTCTCATCACATTCCGTCTTTCTTTGTATGATTCTTTCTTATTTCTAACTTTCGCACTTGTTACCGCAGTTCGTTTAAGTTTCTTCCGCCAACTCTTGTAGCTTGGTTAATATGACTTTAAATAACTGGCCTGTTTTGTATCGTCCACCTGTCACGCGGTTTCTCTGATAAGGTGTTGGCTTTATTTTTTATCTTATAAAACAGATAGCAGGCTCGTAACAGTTTTGCTTACTTTCCGCGAGAGTGTGAATAAGGTATTTATGTGGATTTCAAAATTAATCTTTATTAGAAGACTCCTCTCCTTAGTATTGTATTATTTTGTGTTTTTGAGAGTGTACACGTTTATAACCCTAATTGTGCATGGTTGTTGGTTGCAGGTAAGGATAATTGTACATGGTGTGGACGAAGGAAATTGTTCAATGGGTGACGGGGAAATCGGAAATTATGGAATAGGAGGATCACGTGTGAGCACGAAAAGAAAAAGACTGGGGAATATGACTCTAGACTTGATGTAGAGAGAGTTGAGTGTCGGAGAGAGAGAGGAATGCGACACGAAGTTCTGTAATATTATCAATACCATTAACTGTTTATATCAATCTATATGCGATGTTTTTGATGTTGGATACCGTATTGATTTTCTTATTTGACTGCCACTATGCTATACATTGTTTTACGGGAGAATCGGACAATTTACCCTTATGTAACCCAAATATCCTATCAAGACATTTAAAGGCATAGCAACATCTTAACAGTATACCATTCGCATAAACGGACCTCATAATCGTGGCTATATTACTTAAAACCAGGAAGAGAGAAAGCTCATACTCGTTTATCTTGAAATGAAACTGTACCAACTTAGAATGGGACGAAGAGATCGTCGACGCTACTCTCTGGAAGCGCAGAGGAATCCAGTCAATTCAATGTGTACCATCATATCATACTGTCACATACACTCACTGTGTTAGCTTGCTAGTTTTGTGTATCAATTCTTTGTTATGATTCGGGCATAGTAACATATACTGTATGCATGTTCGAATTCTCGTCTCTGTCATACTCAGTCATAGTTAGCATGCATGCGTCATAACCGGCTTGTTAGCATGTCACTGTTCTGAGTACGTTATTTATCTTATTTAGTTCAGTGATTAGTTTCGTAATGTCTTAGTATTGTTATGTACCATTTATCTTGTTTTACAGTTGTACCGCACAAATGCAAGTAAGCAGGGGCGTCAATCCGATTTGATACGTAGGTGGGAAGTAATCAAATCGAGTATTCCGGCCGAAAGTACTATCAAATTGGAGCGCCACCATCGGTTGGCGCGCAGCGTACCAAGAAAATTTCAGACTTCAATACCTGCCAGATCGCTCGAGATGGCACTTGCCAGGCTGGAGAGCAGCCATCTATTTGCGTGATTTCGGGACAAACTTACAAATTCGTCACTCAGGAAATCTGCAATAAAGTTCATGCAGCCTTAGTTTTTGGTGGATTATTTCTTGCATTAGTGATTCTAATTGACATGAACATTAGAACCCAGTTGACAAATGATGCGGCGAACTGGAATCCCCAGCCCCATGTTGCCCTATGTTTCAGAATAGAATACCCCTCATTTGTTCAAACCCATGACAACTAACAATCTGTGAATAAATTTACTTCGAAATGGGCACATTATATTGCACCAAGTCGTTCAAGGTATGACCCCAGGGCCCCAAAATGTCACCGGACATATAGGCGAAGGAAGCTATCCGCCGCAACTGCATGTGAGTTTCTCGACTTGCCGTCCTGGGAGTCATACCACAAAATGGTGCATTTCCTCATACGCCATAATAATTTAAATGAATAACTAATTTGGCACAGTCCAAATCCGAGTTTTTATAATGAGCTTAGCGCAAATTTGGCCAAAAGTCGTCATACGCCAGCATGTTAAACCACCAATGACTTGTAATGCCACCCGTGACACACTTTCATTGGGAATTTGTCAGTTTAAATGTTTTGCTAGGTCTACGAGAACACATTTCTATGAAATTTGAAACAAGGATGACAAGACAAACAACTTTAATTATATTTTCAGGACCTCACACATGCGTTTGTATTGTTAGACTTATATAAAATAGGTCCCATGTGAGTGGTTGCTAAAGTGATGAAGGCATCAAAATAAATCAGTGGTTGTTCGTTGGAGTCCTCACGCAAGTTACATCGGTTGCTAGGTGGATCTGCATATGGTAATCGGGTGAATTCTGGTCGGAGCGTACAATGTAACTACCGTGTACCCAGTGTTCTCGCTGCAGGTGGAGTAAACTCCAGTATCAATCAACAACAAGGTAACATGGGATGCGCTGCCACGGAATGTGCTCCCTATTTCATTCCACAATATTATGGAACGGGCACCGTCTTTGAAACACCATCTACAACTAAACAACAAATATGTACAGGCTTTGACTCTAGCTATGAAGCGCCGTCTCTTATGATAATGATGGAGCGCAGTAGTTTTCTACTGTAGTCCGAGGAACCAACGAACTTCTCTGCTAACTCCTCAGGCTTCAAATGAGCTATACGTGCGCGTTGAATATGGCACACCATCACATGGTTCAGCCTCTGTTGAGTCATGGTGCTCCGTAGCCAGTGGCGGATTAAGGACGGGGCAACAGGGGCACATACTTCTGGCCCCCACATATTGGGGCCCCCACAACGCAATGTTCGTTTGTAATCCCTGGGGGATACCCATGCAGATGAGGCTGAATTGAGTCTAAGGGATGAATTTCACGTTGCTGGATATGTCGCAGTCCTAGACGTGCTACAAAGTGAAATAGATAAACGCTCAGACGTGTATGTTGAGATAAGTGAAAGGTTTGAATTCTTGCAGAAACTGCCAGTCATGAAGCGAGGATGAAATATAATCGTCAGCTTCGAAATTGATCAGGATATACGAGTCCGATCTCGGGGACAGTCTATGTGACGAATTCATTCAATTCGTTGAATTCATGAAGGCCATCAACAGCGAGAACTTCACTGAAGCCGACATGTATGGATACCAATCATCGAAAATGTTTTGAAGGACAGTTAACCTAATAACGAAATTGATGGTCTCAAATTGTAGCGGTGAAAGGTAATTTTCAAAGCTTAAATTGATTAATTAACAATCACATGAGAACCACGATGAGCCAACAGAGACTGGTAAACCTCAGCATTCTCGATATCGAAAGTGACATTTTAAATTCATTGAAACACGATGAAATACTCTCTGAATTTACAAGCATGAAAGTGCGGAAAACACGCTTAGTGCGGCCTTGTCCGTAGCCATGTCTTCAAACGTCTCAAAGTACTAAAAGATCTCTCGCGGCTTCCGTCGAACTGGCGGGAAGACGAGGTGCAACCACAAGAGAGCTTTGACTTCACCAAACATAGCCCGTACCGCTGGATTCATCGACTTGAATATTTGTATATACCCTTCAACCGACGACGGCTAAAACTGGCCTCGAAAGAAAGGCAGACTAAGCTTAATATTGTCGGAGAGCTCAGGGTACCAACTCACGAGATCTGGGTGGAATTCTCCATTCAGCAACATTGACGCCAACTTGTATTGTGTGTCTATGTCCGTAGACGCAAAGTATTGACCTAGATTGGTAGCAGCGCTGTCGAGTACCTTGTAATACTCAGTGCGGAACTTCTCTTCAGTGGACTGCACAATGTACGGCTTGTAGGTGTACCAAATTGAGTAGAAGAAATAAGAAGCCTGTTATCTTTGGCCGGTAGAGATCAATTGGTATGCTGAATACTAGAAAAGTAGTTTCCATCTCGGTCACCAGCTGCCAATGATAATATTGTTGTCATATCTCAAGGTATATTGCCGTACTACTGATATTGAAGTATGTTGTTCATCCTGGCTAGACGCTACAGCCTAGTATGTCACTTTCAAATATAGATTATTCATGTATCATCATCGAAAACGCACTGCAAATTTGCTGTCTGGTCCGCAATAGGCATCCATTCGACACACTCTTTTTCCAGACAGTTCTTAATGATATACCGTACTATTTTGTTATAGTCGCGGTACATCATATATCAATTTATACTTGTATAGAGTGTTTGCACATATAATTAAAGTATTAACCGGAAGGTGATAAGTGATTTTCTAATATTTGATAACGTAAATTCAAAGAACCACCAATGATTAGTTAGAACAATCAGTATGGTTCATAATCCCACAGTACTGTAACTGCATGTCGGGCGGATTGGATTGAATACGTCAAATGCTAAATACCTAAATCGTGAATTGACCATGAATATCTTCAAACGATGGTAGTATTCGGTGGACTGGGATTGTTGGTTACTTAATAGTCGGGCAGATGACACTCTTGTTGCTGTGTTTCATGTAATACAGCCAATTTAACAGCTAGAATTATTAGAAACTACGTTCTGATAGTAATTTCAGAGTAACGGTTAATACCGATCTAGGTGCAATGATTTTGAAATACCTTTCTCCACGTGTCACTACAAACAAGTTACGTGTGTATATTGAATTTGCCCTATCACTTCGTATATAATGCATAAAAATTAAAAAATATTTGGTTCTTGTAACAGCGTAAGTGCATATGGGCTGCTAAAATCAACAGCAGATTGAACTTAAAGAAAATACAAGAGCTAGCTGGCGGAACAAACAACAATATACACAAGAGTCAGTTTAAATTGAAATAGAGTAGACTTATACGATATTTTAAGAATGATATAAGTAGGGATAAGAAGTTTTACGGGATTGCCATTGGCGATTACGTTTTATAATGAATAACTAGTGCCCCAGGGTCATTGAAAGAGTTTCCTATGTAGGGGTAATTAGAGGTAATTCCACAGGAAAAAAAACAAAGATTTCGAATGCTTAAAACATAGTCTAACTTAGAATATGCATTCCTTTTATATAAGTATCCCTAACACATGGTTTTGTTGATAAATATTTATGCGGTTACCAAAGGGAGATGTGGGCACCAATAGTAGTTGTCCAACTGTTCCCCTGGCAGAATGCCAAAAACCCCGACGGTACCGTGTTCCCCGACTGGCGATGCAAGGCTGAGGATTATGACCATTACCTTTCGCACGGCACTGTTTTTTATTGTAGGAAGGGGGGGGGGGACTGGGGTGTAGTAAAACATGATATATTCGTTAGTACTATATCATCAATATCCTCAATCATATAAATACGTTTTAACTGAAAGTTGGTCACACGAATACTGAAATTCAACTATATCAGTGTTGTAAAGTATAATGTTGCCAAATCATGTGACAATAGTAATATATGAATTACTTACGTCGCTCTTAACTGCAATGTCAAGAATTTGTATTGTTGACCTTTGAAGGAGTCTACTATCAGTGGATCTGATCGTCACGCCTCCTGTTAATAAATCTTTTACCATGCCAACTACTTCATCGGCCTCTCCAACTTGTTCAAAGAAACAAAGTGATGCGAAAGATTGCCCGCCCTCCATTCCTTTCAGATACTTGATGATTCTTGACGAAGCTTTCTTATTGAGTCCACAAGCAAATCTAAAGACAAACTGTAGATCAACCGGGTTTATTTTCTTGAACTTATTTCGGAGCCAAAAATGAAACATGCTTCCTGCACACTTTGATAGATAATTGGCTGCGTACCATTCAGCAAACAGTTTGTGATAAAATCTGACAACAGTTGTTCGCTGGAAAGCAGAAACCGCCGCTATCCCTGGTTTGTAATTTATCTTAAGAATGTCTTCTTCAATTAGGATACCTATTGTGATAAGTTCATTGTAACATCCATTGCCAACATTTTTCTTGAACTCGTCTTTCTGCCAAACAATCTGCTGATTCTCCCCAGTAAGAGCATCAAATAATAATTTGTTAAGCTTTGAATGATCTGGAATGATAGAACGGTCATTTGGTTTTCTAGCGTGACCCGATTTGTTCCTCATATGCTCATAAAAGCACGTTAGAATGTGACTAAAAAAAGTGGTAACAGATGCAAATGATACCATGCCTTCTTCCTCGTAAGAGATATGCACAAACATCACACAGAAGAGAGGTACTTGACAAATGTCGCTTAACACGGGACTTTTAGTGAGAAGATCATTGATTCTCCTAGCCGCTTGATTATCATTAACAGCAACAGCTCTTCTGATGTAATCATCCCTTGCATTATCATCAAAACCTGTCAAACGAACATTCACTGTCTCCACGTCGAGATTATCGGGTAAATAAGCCGACCTAGTACATGTTATTACCTTAAAGTTCGCAAACATATTACCAGCGATGATTTTCATAATTTCTGATTCATCAAAGATATCGTTGTCCGGATACTCATCATACCCATCTAAAATCAGCACTACGCTTGGGCTGTTTAACAGAATTTCCATAATGTCTTCCTCTGTTAGCTTTGATTCACCTGGCATTAATATCAGTTTGATCGCGAGACAAATCGACAATATACCACCGAGGAGTCTTAGTGGAAGCAAGATAACGATAGATACATCTTCCAATGGAGATGAATCAGTTGCAGTACACCAGTCATAAGCAGCTTGTAATGTAAACGTTGATTTGCCATAACCAGGATCGCCCTCTAACAGTATTCGCTTTGAAGATATTATGTCATCATTAAATACATCGCGGTATGATTTTAATTTTACTGCTTCCACTCTATTTCCTTCCAATGGACGTTCGCTTCCTGTATTGTGTCTTCCGTGCATTTCAATACCACCTTCTACAAATACGTCATTCACACAATAAACCTTTTCACGGATATAAGGTATTGGATGGATCTTGTTGTAAAGTTGTTTGTAAAATGTCTTGAGGTATCGCACAAACTGGCATGTCTTATCTGTTCTCAAAATAATAGAAACATTTCTAGTCGTTATAACAATATGTTATTCTTTGTTATGATGTATTTTAATTACTTACAATTGATTAATAATAATAATAATAATACTAATTTTTAACGTAGAATACGTAGAATATGGTTAGTATACTTAATATATAGCTTACATTTAGCTCACAAACGTGTGTAGTTATAGTCCTAATAAATGAAAGTCAAAATATGTTTCTCAAGTTATGATTTGAACTGCTGTGATATTTTCGCAAGCTAACTTACAGAAGTCGTTTTATTTTTGTTGTGTTTGACAATGACTTAGCAATAATTACAAATATGTAGTTGTTAACATATTAACGTAGTTTAATAATATAACAGACTAGCCTACGTTCCACCCTGTATGCAGGCATCGTATTCCGTCATTTGTTTGGTCGTACATGTGTCAGTCTTTAGTCAGGTTTATATCGCACTACACCTTACCTTCGGATCCAGGGATAATATCATTCAGGGTGCTTAGTAAACCATGAAGTCCCATTTTTTCAAGAGCAGTCAACAAGGGTGAGATGTCATTAGGCTTTATTTGACCCCTTTCTTCCATTAAGGAGACCATAAGTTGCCCGGGGCTGTTTTTTGCATGTCGTAACTCGTCAATCTTAGCCGGAGGAAACATGAAGAACGTTGCAAGACTGAGTATGATTTCAGTTGTGAGGAGCTCGGCTAGTCGTGCCTTAAACCTGCCAAACTCTGTAATGCGAATTTTAAGAAACATGAACGGTCTTAACTGAGTATGATTGAAAATTTCTTCTTTATTAAAAAAATGTATACCAAAAGCTTCCCAGCCTTATAATCTAAACACTGAACTCAAATGTACCAATATATCAGAAGTTCCGATCCCTGATCATTCTGTTTATGATATACACAGCATTTTTAAAACAATAACTGAGACAATGATAATATCACATTAAGGCTATCAATACATCAACGTAAAAGTCCTGTGAGTTACTGTAAAACATAAAGTTTCGTAGGTGTTATGATATTTTCCATTGACTAACGACATTACTTTTTTTATTTTCAAACTCTTAGCATGACAAAGAACTTAATTAAAATTAATGTAGTAAGGTTTTCTAGATAGATAACTACTGTAGGCGACATAAACTGAGCGCCGCAAAGTATAACAAAATTGCTATAAATGCAGGACGGAGTCGATTACCACCGAAATCACACATTGAACCACGTAATTATGGGCTCGCATGATATTATGGAATCGCAAATTCGACAACTTTTTCATTTCTGGAAGCCATTGTTAAGGAATAAGGCAAAGCAGTTTCTGGGAAAGACCGAAATCAAACAATTACGAGGACGTATATTCGTAAGTTGTTTGTCATAGTGAAAGTTGTAATTGTAAATATTTTAAATTTACCCACTCGTTTGAAATTTTACCTTTAGTTGATATTTCAACTCGGTTAACATGGTCAAGATATATGTTGATAGTACATGCCATACCTATTACATCTGTGAAAGTTCCAATTCAATTCAATGCTTTCCCATGGAGCTCTTGCAGAGGAAGTCCCTGTATACTTAATTCTACCTTTAAATTTCATGTCGATGCTTTTCGAGACACACGTGTGTCTCGAAAAGCATTTCTTTCGTGACTTACGCATTTTGGTGTTATCCGATAAATTTTCGGTAGCGGGAGATGTATTAGCCATTATGTTTGTTTTGTCTTCTTGTTATGTCTGAAAAAAAATGAAAAGGCAATAATCCATCAAACATTGATAATGCTGATTGATTAGCTTCTCAATGAATTAATTATGTTGTTGCTGTTGATGGTGATAGTTGCGGCTCCGAAGATGTAATGGTGATAATGATTCAATGATGACGACAATCAAGATTGCAATAACAATTATGTTTTGTTTTCTTCTTATAAGCCAAAGTCACTAAGCAAATGTCAAATAGGATACGGAAAAATAGATTTCCCTGAACTTAGGGTCAATACTTGTGATCTGGAGCAGCGTGAACACATTTAAATTTTTACTCGGTTATGCGGACGAAACAATATGTGGGTAGCACAGCTTTTATATGAACAATTACACCATGTTTTTATGATTTGTTTAATAATTGTATTGTAAATGAAGGACCCTGCTAGCCGATTGATCTGAATTATCTTGTACCAATTACCAGTCCACAGCTAAGAATAAATATTTCCCTTGTGAAAGAATCCATCTCCAAGATCAGAATTTGGACAGCATTAGATTCCATCTACATCAGCTTAAAGTTTGGTTTGTGTTGTTGAGAATTGTTGTTCCCAAAAGCTGTTAGTTTGTTTAGTGAGTCTGTAAAACAAGTCATCACTGACAACGTAACGAATGATTATTCAGCTCATTTAAAATTACTGCTATTATCGCAAGATATTATGA
>JAIPMN010005505.1:0-26987 GCA_020650975.1 Apostichopus californicus
ATCTCACAGACTTGATGCAAAGTATCAGGAATTGTTTTGTTGTCCTGCATATGTATACTTGCATGAAATATCGTCAATACCTAGTGCAGTGACACTGATCAGGAATATCGGCGTAAAAAGTCTTGCCTCGTAAAACAATCCCATTGAAAGTCATCCTGAGAGATGCAATAGCTTATAACATTAATGATGAGCATATCATATAACCATATCAGCTCATAACTCATGTATTTCATACCGTTTGTATTTAATAAGTCTACAGTGAGTGTATATATCCATCGTACATTATTACCAGTCAGTCAGTTAACTCACTAGACAGCAAAAAAAAAATGTTGATCAAATAAAATCCTGAGTCATCATTCACCAGATGCAGAGGCTGCTGCTATACAGTGCTTAATGAACTAGCATTGAGTATGTAAATTCTGTGTGAGTTATCTTCAATTTAGATGGTGTTGTCTAGTGAAGCATATATCTAGTACTGTACTGTATAAGCCTCATGTGTAAGTAAAGCCCTTAATAATTCTTGTTATCCCCCTGCCTATATTATCAAATAATGAAAGCACTCGACATTTATGTTCTTCTTACTGTACAATAAATTTATATGAGGCTGATGTAAGTGTATCTCGAAGAGAGGCACGAAAAAGGCAGGTGGGACAAAGGGATGGATATTGCTTAAAGTTAATCCAACCCTTTTTTTTTTTACAGTACCTACATATTTCCTTTGCGCTACTATTGCCCTGTATGCACTCAGCTAAGTTAATAGCAAACCCTTAACTTCTAAATCTAAAATATCATGAACAGGTAACCCAACATAGGTTTGAGATGGGGAGGGGGTGGGGGGTGTGATGGGAGAGAGGGTGGGGAGAGAGGGTGGGGAGGGTCAGAGTTTACCATTAGGGAAATCATTGTAAATCAGTTTCACTCTCCAGATACATCTCTCATTTACATTTCCCTAGAGATCTATTAAACTTGGCACTCTGGATACCTTAAAGCCACGGCTGTTCCCCCTGAAATTCTGCATGTCACTGCCCACTTTTATTTAGCCTTTCTGAATTTACCTTCTTCTAGTAAGTGCAGCCTATCCATATCACATGACTTTGTTAACCTTCAAACATGCCAAATTTGAGAATTTAACCTTGTGTTTTGCATAATTAATTTAAAGAAGTTGTTAAGTCTGAGATCCATTTTTGTTTTCTATCTAATTTTTCATCATTATAGTTTTGCTGGTGGTAAAGAACAAAACAAATATTCAAGTTTGTCCATGCAGTAGGTTGATAAGTGTTATTTGAGCTTATCAAACGTAACCATAGTAACAGGCCATTATCAGTAAAACCCAAGTTACGTAGAGTAGCTAAGGCATTAAGCCTTATCTGGTCGTAATTACTCTTCATCGCATTGTTACAGTATACATGTTGAGATGTTCCACAACAAGGCAAGTCAAGAATCAATTATCCCCATAACCACAGTCCACCCAGCTTAAGCTCGTAACGGTTGATTCTTGTAGACTCACTGCATCGTGATAAAATTCATTGCTTGATCAATAAGCGGAACGCATGACCGGAGGCCACGTTACAGCCAGTCACGCAGAAGTTCGTACCGTTTGCTTCGCAGCCATTTCCAACGTGTTCCGAAATAAGAAGAGTCGTCTGAGTCAATGTTTTTTGGTCTCTAATTAGTGTTAACCGTTCGCCACAAGCTGCCGTAAGGCGCTGCCAAATACTATACCCTCAAGTTTCATTAGACTTGATCCTTTGAAAAATTGAAAATTAAATTTTGAACAAGTCGTTTTTGGCTCGGGGACAGATGTCTAGCTGGAAGGTGTTGAGTCTGATTAGGATTAAATATTTTGAAATGGCACATTTTAATAGTACCATGTGTAACTGCGGTTTTAAAAGAGGAGTCCTATAATATTCACATCGAAAGTACTGAAGAGGCATGTTGTACAGGGAGGGAAAGACAAGGTTGCATGGGTAGCTGTACATAGCTATTTAATCTGAATGTGGTTTTAAAGAAAGATTAGATTAAAGGTAGGACCAGCAGGGGGTAACGAAGGTGGGTCGAGCAGGCTAAAGAGAGAACGGATGATGATGTTGTTGAATGCGCTGTCGATGAGTAACTCACCCTCTGAGGCTAGTTATTCATGACAAACCTGACATTTGTCGTTAGTACAGTATTAATGGAATGAGACTTATTTCATGCCAGTAGTAAAGTCACTCTGGAACTTTGTGAAAAGGTTATAGATCACACGAGCTGTGTGAATATTTTTGTCCCCAATATTAAGTGTGGTAAACAGTTGGATTTAGGTTTAATAGAAATGTGCTTTCTGAAGGATTCTTATTCTTGGTATTAAATGTTGCAAGACATTGAGAAGCATCAGTTCAGACTTTCAGTTTAAACTCAGGCCTCATTGATGAAAGTAGGTGATGGGAATTGGGTGAATAACTCTTGATATCATCATGTATAATTTGTATTACATCAGTTTATAAATAAGAACATAGAGTTAACTTGTGTACTAGTCTTTGACTTATTATGTAAACTTGTACACATGATGAAGTAGTTGCCTAAGTTGATGGAGGAGGTGGGTTTAACCTGCTGCCTCCTAAGTCCTTATTTTCTTTTTCATCCCTTCACCTTCCACCTTCCCCACCCACCTTCCCCACCCATCTTCCCCTTCCACCTTCTCCACCCACCTTCCCTTTCCACCTTCCACCTTCACCTCCTCTTCCCAATTTTCTTCTCCCTCTCCCTTCCCCCTTTGAAAGAGGTTAGACAACATTGCTACATCATGTATACTGTAACTTTTAAATATGCCCAAAATTTGTTTAGAAAAGTCAAAACATTGAATGCATTAATGTGTTATTAGTAAATTTAAATCAAATAGTGTGTCTACCCCAAAGACACTGTTACTACAAAATGAAAGAAAGAACAAAGAAATAAAAATCAAGGGTTGTTCACATTATTTTGTCTTTATTTTATTTATTTTGTTTGCCTCAACAGCAATTTTCAAGAACAATAAAACATTTAAAAGAAGAACTAGCTCGACAGCAGAAGTTGAACAGTCATCTGCAGACCTCCGAACTTTCAAACGGGGTGAGCCCGTCGTCGCACCTGACTCACGAGATAGACGTACTAAGGGGTGACAGAGAGAGCATGAAGAAGGAGGTGTTTCTCCTGAAGAAGACGGCAGAGGAACGAGAAATTAGAATAGAAACGCAGAAGCAGACCCTAATAGCCAGAGAAGAAAGTATTAAAAAATTATTAGAAATGCTGCAGAGTAAAGGATTAAGGTAAGTTTGATAGGACTCACTCTCTCTATCGCTCTCTCGCTCGAGTCTAAAGTCGTGCGAAACTAATAGAATTGTACAATATATATATTCTGGTAGATGCCATGACTAACAGTATGAATTAACAACTTGTGTTTGACAGTTATGAGCATCGGTTTGCCAAGCTGTAGGCAGTAAGTGTTGACAGAGTGAGGTGTGTGTGATAGGGGTTTTTTGGCATTTCCTGTGCATTCCATGTATATTTTAATTTAACGTCTTAGATGCAATTTGGTTAGCTTGCACACTTGCCTGTCTCTTGACTGTACAGTATGTTTTGTAGAGGCAACATATTTTTTTGGAATATAAATTGATTTGAAAAAGTGAATGAGATTTTAGAGGCAACCCTTGAGCCATCTTGTCTAGAGGTGTGAGGATCTGTTAACTGGTTTCAAACAGTCTCTCACAAAGAGGAGATATGGAGCAATCTCAATTTTCACCTTAATTCATGGTCATTTACAAAGAATTCCAACTTCTTTACACTAGCTGGACTAGTGCATGCAAGCTATACCCACCAAAATGAACCAAAATATAAGCTACTTGATTTATCTAGGATCAATACATTGTTCACGTTGTTGGAAAAGTAAAGGTACAGTAGCTGACATGCAGCACTGTGGCTGAAGTAGAAACTTTCCCTGTTTGACATGAAATGCTGAAAATTACAAGATCATTTCAGGTTTAGGAAAAGAAAATGACATTTATGTTCTTTCTTACTCAGTGCACAGTCAAAATGTCTTCAAAATGTCTTCATGCTGTGTCCTAATGGACATATAGGTGTCTCACTGTTGTACATGTCTGGTGTCTTTGTGTGACATGATGCAATCAAAATCACCGATACATATCTCTATTTAGTGCTGCATGACTGCTTATCTCTTACCTTCAAGAATGATGCATATAAATCTATGAAATTGTCTGAAAGAATTTTCAGCACTGTTGGTTGCAAAATGGTATTTAAGGCTTGCTGCTTGCCACATAGCTTGACATTAATGTGTACAGATTCATGTACTGGTGGTCTTATACGGTTATTACATAGTTTGACATTAATGTGTATGGATACATGTACTGGTGGTCCGGTTACAGTGTATCATCATAGTCTATTTATGCACCTGGCTGTGTTCATCTTCATCTGATGTACATAACCTTCATGACGTCACCCTTAAAGAATGAATCGATCAGAAGCCTGAACTGAATGTACAGAAACTCAGCAGGGAAGCTGAAGGCTCTTGAAACTGTTTGTCACACCATATGTAGTAATTTGATGCATTATGACCTCACACTGTCACCTTGTGAATAGCATTGAATAGTTCATCATCTTCAATGGAATACATAGGACACTATGGGCTTTTGTGGATTCAGTAATTACTGTTTTGAATTCTCTGCAATGACTGCATGTGTACACATAACCAGCAATGATAAAGTAAACCTTGAAATGGTTGCTCGGGTCTACTGTATGTTTGCTTCCACTGTTTTACATGAAGTGGCTCCCTTTGTTTATTGCTAACAAATCTATCGTACTTTTTCACCAGTTGCACTTGGTTGTCACGCAAAATAACTTGTGCACTACTGTAGCTGCCATGCATACCCACTGAGTGCAATCAACTGTTCCTAGCCTTGTACTTCTTAATCATATTAAATATTTTTTCCCCCTAGAGCCTTTGTGTACAAGTTTTTTTGGTTCACCTAGATACATTCAAAACAAATGGCTGAAAGTTAGGCCCTGCATAAGGCATTAAGCATATATATTTAATATCTACTGTAAGTGAATTGAGACATCACAGATGCTGTGTTAAAGCATTTTTTTCTTTTTGACAAAACAACAAATACTGTACTGTTGGATAGGCCTTCTGCGTTATGTCGCAGGAAATGTTACATGCAATTGTATTGATCTTATTTAAGATGTGGATAGAATGTCAACTACACTATACCTCCTCACTATATACTAATACCTGCTGAGTATATATCTTCTTTTGATCGGTTCAAGGATTCATCTTAAGCTAGCGTCCTCTGCCTCTCTTCTCTCTCCATCTCTGTCTAAAATAAATTCCCTTGATTCTCTGAGTCTGACCCTGCATGATAATTGGACTAATTCCTTCAGTTTATATCTAAGGGACTAAACTTCCCTCTTTTGAACCTCTTTTGTGAGGGTTTAAAAGTCAGAGAAGTGTTCCACGATGGTTTAAATTACTGACAGCTGTTTGAATTCATCTCAGACCTGTTTGAGAATCGACTGAAAAGAGTGATGTTTAGAGGGGGAAACATGTGAGGTTATTTATATCCCGGGGAGGACCGTTAATGCTCTCTTCAGTGGGTAGAATAATGGAAGAGATGAAACATTATAAGCAAAGTTTTTGTTTTTCTTTTACCCAGTGAACAAATTTTGAAGGGTGAATAAGCAAATAAAGTAAAATAGCATTGCAGGATAATGCCAAGTCTGTGTTATAAATGTTTTAAACTCATGTTGGTGAGTATTTGCTCAATGGTATATATAAACTACCTGAATCAGTTATATATCGTATTTACTTCGCTCCTCGCTTACCTGTCTCCTCACAACCTTAGCACCTCATTCTACCGTGCCTAGTATGCCCTGGTAATCTTTTAACATTGTGCACCCTCAACGGCCGGCGCCCCCGGTCGTTGCCCTTCTCATTCTACCATCCAAAGTGTCTACACATGCTTTTCGTATTGGAAAAATGTTCTCACGGAATTCGCTGGGGTACGTTGGATATTTGTAGTATTATACTCTTTTGGATCTTCAGAGAAGTTCTACAGTCGAAAAACAGCCTGATAAGTATCCTTTTCTTATGAAGGGAGGGAGTTTGGGGGCTGTTTTTGTGTGCGACCCGCACACATGCTTTGTTTTCTCGAGTAGCGTAACGTTACTTGAATCAGTTATATATCGTATTTAATCCATAGAAACCTGTCCTCCGTGTTAAACCATTTGTGGTGATATGTATCTGCTGATAATTTAATGGCTACTTGTTAGGTGCTGATGTTTTGAATTCTAAAAATATTCATGAAACATAACAGAAACTAATAAGGATTTGCAACATGATACAAAATCTGTTAAAGATCTGTGGTATGTTAGGTGTTTTTTGGGTGAAATGTTGACATTGTATTATTCAAATATGAAAATTGGATTCTGTAACATGAACCATACAGGAAATTTGCTACAGCAGGTTCTGAGGTTCATTTATGATGGTGATTCCCATGGGGGGGGGGGGGCGCCAGGGGGGGTATAGTGCTTTACTGCAAATCTTGTTGACTCTCTCCGTTGATGCAAGCAATAAGATCTGATCTATGTATCTCTGTGGGTTTCAAGAGGTTTACTCTTCCATGCTCTGGCCATGTGTTTAGATGACATCCATAATTTTCAACTTTTGATGATTCATCCAAATCTACCTAAGTGCTGAAACGGCAACCCTCAGACACCTTTAACTTGTTGTGTGAATATCATAAACCGTACACACTTCTTTTCGTATGTATCATTGGATAAGCACTATATATAGATACTTCCTAAGCTCTCAGGTTCTCTTAACTCACAGATGATAGGTAGGTAGAGTGTAGCAGTTGTTGGTAGACAGGTAAGTTGGTCACTCCCCTAAAACTACTAACTAAGTAATCACTTTGGGCATTTCTTTTTTCTTCAGAAAAGTTGTTATTAAAGTGTTATAAAATAGCTATATAGCTTGATTTGGAAGGTTATATAATACTTTCGCAAAGTACCTGGTTCAGTTGAAATATTTGCAATAACTGATAATCTTGTACACAATTTACTGTTTTTATCTTCTTCAAGTTTGCCAGTACTTCCTACAAAAAGGTAACTTTACTGACTAAAATATTGCTTTAAATAAAAGCCTGATTAAAGGTCACAAATGATGTTGACCATTTGAGTATTTAGTTGTTTCTATCAGTAGCTACTTTTGCTGTGTCCTTTTGCAAGCTTTTTTTCAAGGCTAATGGTTGAAAAGCAAAATGATATTTAAAGCTGAAATTACAAAACAATTACCCCCAATTGGTGATGAACTGATGATTTGTCTTTTAAAAATACTATTAATATATTGTCGATAATAGTCTTGTATGGAATAGTATAAAGCTCTGGCTCCATGTTGTCTCTCTCCTAGATCCACTGGGCTTTGAAACTATTGATCATTGTCATTCATTTATTCATTTAATCTACTTGTCATTTTGGACACTTAATCTCTCACAAGGTTAGATGAGGTTACATTTCTTTGGCTGTACTGTAAAATTTGAGAACTGATTAAAATGTGACAAAGACAGCGGGTTGGTTTTTTTAATTATAAATAATTAATATACATAAAAGTTCTATCTATTTCATCTGTAACCTGCTGTAATGTTGAAAGAGGTGATCTCAGTACTGTGTGGACTTAAACCATTAAAATGATTATTGCATAAGGTGTTAAGTATACTGTGGAATTATGGAATGGATTATGGAATGGTTAAAACTAAACATTAGATTAAACACATTCATTGCCATTGTGTTTTCATCTATTTTGAATGAGGATATTGTTTTGAGCAAGACCAACAGAGAACTTGAATCTAATTAAACTGCAATGAACAGGTTGATTTATTAATTTGTTTAATAGTTAATGCAAATCAACTCAAATACCATAGAAAAGTGAAATTATCTAAATTTTAGTTTGCATAATTGTAAAACACCATGGAATATAACAAAGTAGTTATTCATAAAATTTTTTTTTTTAAAAAAGACAAAATGAACCCCTCTCTAAGCTTTATACTGCCCTCTACTTTCCAAATCTACCATTCAGAAGTTGCCGGCATGTTTTTGAGCATGATTTTCATCTTTGAATATAACCTGGTATAACGTTCTCTTTGAAAATGTTCTAGTTGCATAGTTAAAGGCTCGCTACTCTGGGGCACCTATACCGCCTTTCCATTCATCTCCAAATTTTGACTTCCAAAGTTCAAAAGAAAATTTAGCACTTTACCCACATGTCTTTTTAGTGCATTTGTCCTTTGAAGATCAAATGGCTTCATTACATTTTATCTCTCGAGAGGGGGAAAAAAAAGAAGAAAAAATGACTGCGTTAGGTTAAATTCTGTGGTTGTATTGATTATATGTAAATGATAGCCTCGCTAGTGAATTACATTATCACCTCCAACGACACTGTGTCACTGTATTATTGATCGATCTATGTCAGATGAGAGCAACACTGTGTAATGTAATCACCTTAAAGAAGTGCATTTATCATCGTAGTTTAATTCGTTTTTGGTGGATCGGAATTGTTTGCCTACAGTCCTCTATTTAAAGTCGGACGGAAACTCTATCCGTAATATCTGATCCTTTATCTAATTCTGTACTTGTGTAAACTACATTGGACTTAGGTAAGTTCAATATAAATCATAATTGACAATTATTACCAATGTTGATAAGATATATCTATCATTAGTAAAACATATCTGCCATCACACCCCTCCCCCCCCCCCCATCCTCCACGCCCCTTGCACCCCACCATCTGGGATCTCCCTCGCAGCAGCACAACTTAACCACAAGGAATAAATATATTAAACTTTCCTCTAGAATCCAAATATTTTGCAGCGCAATTGTGAATTTAGCGATATTTGATTATGTCTATTCCTACATTTGTTTCTACATGGAGGTTTGTAGTCCTAATGCCTTAGGGTTAAATAAGTTCTTCACGATTTCACAGGTTTATATAGAGAATCAATAAAGAATGATGAGCGTTGCTTCACAAACAGTCAGAATAGATAAATGTATATTAGTAGTCTTAAGGACGCTAATATCAGCATACAGTAAGACTATTGCTGTATTCTAAGTAGTACTGTATTTATCATGCAATAATGTGTACCATTTAGTGTTCCATATTATCAGTGTCTTTCTGTCAGACTTTGCTGTAGATTTGATTCACCAACACAATAATAGGTCCTTTGTTTTTACCTCCATGGTGTGACCAGCAGGATGACCTATTATACTACTTTCACAATGCTGATGTTGTTTTAAAATGTCCTTCTTGTATCAACATTTTCTTTTTATTTCCATTTTTTGATTGCAGCACTAAAATGCTTGAAGGTGACAGAGAAGAGGCAGATAGGCTAAGGTCAAGACTGGTGGAGGCAGAGACCAGGGTAGCCCATCTGGAAAGGATGGTCGATTCAAGAGAGGTACAATAGAAATGCTATGTCATTCATATTTGTAGGATTTTTTTTTACAAGGGCAGATAAAATTCATTCACTTCTCCTTAGTGGTCACAGCAACCGTTGACTAATTCTCATCTAGAATTTAAAACAGATTAGATCAACTGAATCCATAGCTCTTTAGGTCTTATAAAACATACAGTTGTATAGCTGGTGTAGTACACGTTATGAGAATGTTATATAAGTGATATATAAATATATCACTGTTGCAAAATATTGACGAGAAGTCCCTCTGCTCCTGTGGAACAACATTTTTAAGGGAGATTTCCTCACATGAATTTGTTCCATGTGTTGATGAGACTGTACATTAACTCATGAGTCATTATTAGGAATGCAACAGGATGTTTCCCAGATGAAGGAGTAACCATTCTGTCTTTAAGACACATTCTTACCCTGTCTTCAAAGTATCATCTTTGTAAAGGCAAATGCGTCAGCTCTTTTGGCTTTGATTTTTCCAACTTGGCTTCCATTTTGTCCCCCATATTATTCATTATATCATTCTGTGTACATGAAGTGTCTGCCAATGAGTTGCTAGGTTACTTCAGAGGTATCAAGGGATATCTTGGTGGTGAGAAGTCACCTTGCAGCCCGGGAATTTAGATTAAGTTGATGAATGAATCCTCTATCACTTTCCTGCATATAATAATCGATGCCTGTAGAACTATGAATAAATTGTTTCTTTGTTAAAGTTCACTCACTGACTAAGTAAATTTGATTCGAGCCACTTAGATGAGCCAGATATCATGAGATAGTGTAGCACAGTGTATCCAGGGAGTTGTTATGGAACACACTCCCTGGTGTATCGGTACAGTGCTAAGTTGTGAAATAAAAGCAGGGTCAGTTGTTATGTTGTCATCTGTGCTAGCTTAATCTAGCATAATTCCTACAATTTCCACTTTGAGGTACACAATGAATGGTCAAACTAAAGTGGTCTCTAAGACTCATAAGAGTGCACACACTACATAGGTACCACTGAATGGACAGCTGCCACATTGGCCATTCATTGTACATTCTATTTTCCATACCATGGCTGTGTAGAGGTTTAACAACTAGAGCCCAAAGTTTTTCTTCAATTCTGGAATCCAAGCCTCTTCACTTCAACTGTTTTAACAATTTCCTCAAATGTTCTCTGAAGGCATTTATGTTGTCTAAAATTGCCTAAATGGGTCAAGTGTTTGCACCACATGGACTTCCATTAATGTACTTCAACATCCAAGCCTACAAGGCCCCAAAAAGGAGTCATATTTGGTAACATCTAAAAACATGTCCATCTCCCCCTCCCACCCCCTGCCTACCTGTTGCTGTGGTAGCACGAAATGTTCCATAGTCACGCTATGTATGGAGCTTGCCACCTTGTAGCAGGGCAGAGTGCTCTGTTTGTGTTTATTGATGACAGAGTATTTACCATAGTATCAACTAAGGTTGGCCATTGAGTGAGTTCAAGCTAGGACCTATATACACATACCTAGTAGATTTGAAGAAGTGATGATGTAGGCTGACAGGTTGTTTTGTATCAGTTCAGTACATCAAACAGTCATTTCCTTACTATCATTTCCTAACTAACAGATCTTACCACCACAAGGCTTTCTGGTTGCCATAAACATTGTTTTATTGAGGTGAAAACCCCTGGAGGATATGTCTTGCTAAAGTTAAAGAGAGCCAATAAGCTCATCAAAATTGTTGTGTGTTCTTGAGACAGACTACTGTGGTGTTTGTAAGACACAGAAAGTTTGTAAATAAACAAAAAGAGAGTAAAAATATAGACATGTTTATATGAAAGCAATTGTTTACATTTTAAAGTCTCTGAAAAATTTCCCAAGCAAATCAAGGACTGTTTACAAAATGAACTTTCCATAAATACAATGGACCACTTTAATTACTCCGAAGATCTCTCATGTGTGTCTTCAATTGTCTTGCTTGATACATTAATGATTAAACAGCTGTACTGGGGGGGGGGGGGGTACTACCAGCTAAGAAAGGTCATGATAGCACACAGCAGTGAAAACTGGTTTGGTATTATTTTGCTGTGAAACACATGACAGTGTTGTTTATATGCTGTTTTTGCTGCTGCGTTGTTATATTACTGAGAAAAAAATATGCTGATTATAAAAAGTTACAAAACCATTGCATTGGTCTGGATGTTCTGAAAATATGTATCACATACTGTGTTACTTCACCATGTGATCTATAGGATGGGTAGTAGATTGGAACTTAGCCAGTGAAGGAATAGTGAAGGGAAAGGATGGTTGAACTTCCCTGTCTCAATAACATTATTAAACAAGAATGTCCCGGTCAAGGTCAAGGGTCACTATATGATGATTTAAGAATAACCAGAGAAGTCATGTGATGAATGGCTGAATGAGTGCTGTAGAGTTTAAAGGGTGTGAAGACTCACGCAAAAAGAAACTGCATTAGGGTAATCTGACCTAGTTTTCGAATGAGGTGTAACAGAAGTGTTAGACACCACCATCGATCCCAGAAAATACACACACACAGCTTGTTACCATCGGTAATTAGACACTAGTGTACAGTCAGTGCAAACAGCTGCGGTCAATACCCACAGCACAGCACTTTCGTAATCTACAAGTTTTGTTTTTGGTTTTGTTGTTTTTTTGTTACTGTTGCTTAGTAATTCATTTTACATCTCTGCATATTTAGCCAAACATTTTGGCTGTAAAAATATTTTGTTAACGATTGTGTACTATTGTATGGACAGTGATTCTTTAGGCCATCAAGATCGAATGTGTAATGATCACAGCTAGGTATCCATCTCAGGCCAGGTTGGGTGATAAGACATGTTCAAATGTCACCACAGGTGTCATGCAACATGTCTATTTAGTGGTATGTTTGGGGCTGATGAAAAACATTCTTTTCAGGAATTTATCATGTTTGGATGCATTGAGTTTAGTTCTAATGTCCTCAAATAGTGCTTACAAAATCGTCAAGACTCAAAATTTGTGACAAGTTTAAAAGTCTTCGTCGGTTTATTGCCATGGTTCTCTGGTATAATAGGGAACTTCATGAGGATTAACTTGGCGTAATCACTTTATGCAGTCCTTTGGTGAGTTAACTTTGATAAAATACAGTCAAAGACAGTCAAACAAGTTCAGTTTTATATTAAAGAGCTTGTCTCTCCCTGTTAAAGTATTATTTAGATCTCAGTTTCTTGAATCATGCAATTAATAGTAACAGACAGTGTCAAACAAGAACAGAATCCCAGACACCAGTGATAACTACAGTATCAGATAAACTGTGTGAAGTTTTACAGTATAATCTTGGCAAAATGCAGCAGTTTGTAGTTTGTAAAAGCCCAACAGGAAATCATAAAATGGGGTTTGTAAACCTCTACTTTTGACATAAAAACTAAACTATAAGATGAAAGGAAAGACAATGTATTTATCAAGTTATAATCTGTTAGAAAAAATTCATAAAACTGTCACCTTGTTGTAATAAATTGGAATAAAATTCATGTAATGCTGCTTTAAGTTTTGTGAATTTGTTAGCTTAAAGCACTGCAGGCATAAAATCGAGATACAGTTGAAAGGCCCTTAGGGGATTCACTTTATCAACTAGTGATATAAAAATAGATTAATTAACATTTTAGTCGTTAACAATCTCATAATCCTTTCTGGGTTTTTTTAACACAAAGCAGGTAAAAGACAGACTTATGGTGACAATGTTTACCACTCAGTGAGTTTGAAGAGGAAATGATTGGATCGTTGAGTTGTAAATTATCCAAAGTAGAAATTTAAGGTGTCTGATATTTTGAATGGTAAAAACAGTCCTGCTTTGGGTAAAACAGTTGATCCAAAATAAAATTGCCACGGGGGGCTGACAGGTTGTACAAACATTAAATCCTCAAGATTAAAATTTTTGTTTGTACAGAGGTGTATAATTAGAAACTAAAAGAATGCATGAAACTGCTTGTTTGGTTTTTACAGGAACACCTTCAATATTAGATGGAGGTTGTTGAACTGGCGGAGTATTTTGGGTTTAATTTGTTCTTTCTTGTCCAAAATGTCTCTGTAACTATGAGATGAAAGTTTAGTGTAATCAAGAGATTTACATTGCGTCTGCTAAACCTGTCTCCTCACAATAGTAGCACTTTTGATATATTGTGTCGATCTGATTGATTTTACAACTTTTTAAGCACTAATCCACCACTCTAATGACTGGTTTATTAGCTTAAGTCTACTGCCCTCTTTTTCATTCTATCGTGGCGTGTCTAGGGAATTGTGTCACGACGGATTTCTTAATCTTGATATTATCTGGAAAACTGGTGATGATCTGAATCTCATGTGTGGTATGGAAGCAGCTCTTTCAGAGCACTCTCACCAGTAATTGAGTAAACAATCCAACATTTTGGATTTTTTTTTTGGAACTTCTTTACATAATGTTTGGTTGGTAATCAAATCAGAACAGTTTGGCTTGTTACCCTTATCTGTGTATCATCTGGACAGCATTAAAACGTGTGCTGTATGAAACTTGAGCACAAAATGATTACAAAATACCAAATGGTTATTAAAAAGTTTAATCCTTTGAGAGGAGATTTTTGTTTCATCTACATTAATTTCAAAGTTTCTTCTCCTCATTCTAGTTTTATGAAGAAGTAATAATTGCATTATTATTCCACATAGGGTAGACATCACATACATTTCTAGAATTTTAATTAGTTTCACTTCATTGCTTCGATGTGACCTCTTCAGGCAGCTAACTTGAGAGGACGATTATGTTTTTCAAATCAAGAATTGAAAATTAATTGAGATTGTTTGACCAGATGAAGTGGTCAAGAATACCAGAAGAAATCAAAACTAATATTTCTCGAATGGTAATTCGGGCTGTATTGAAGACTGTAGCATTATATGTCATCTGCCATACAGTACAAGCAGTTATTTTCAATACAGCTCAGAAAATGTCTCCCCCCCCCCCTCTTTGTGAGTGTATTCTTTACATAATAATATAGCAACTGATGGTAGTAGAGCCCTTGTCCATTTTTTTTAAGCCCATGACTTCAAAAACTCTAAAGGTTGCCCAGTCAATCCTCTAAAGTACTACAGTATCTTCTTTATCTTCTCATTCAAATATTTAGAGGATAGATCGTAATCTTTTTGATTGGCATCTATTTTGATACCAGCCTTTCATTAAAAGAGGCGTAAACAAACGTTCAGCGAGAACATAAATAACAACAATTCTGTGACAGCAGTCGGTTATTCCTACCTTCTACAGTATATAACCTTAAAGGCTTGTGCACTGTGGATGGTGAGTGATAGTAGATTTGATATTTGAAACAGGGAATAGAAATGTACACCAGATGCAAATAATTAGTTTCATCTCCAATGATGAATTTTGCTGTTTTTGTAACTATAAAGGATGTCACAAGTGCGCTTCCTTACATTACGAGTGTGAAGTATCTTAGGAACTAAAGAAAAACATTTAAAAAAAAGACATTTTACATTGATTTGTCTTGCAGCTACAAGACAGTTTGACTTTTCAATGAGCTAAGAGTCAAAGAAATATCTTTTCGATAAAGTTTATAGTTTTCCTTGATGCAGTAGATCTGTAAGTATCATAATGTGCAGAAAGCAATTAAATATTTTTCATAATTAACTATAAGTCTTCTTTTCAACCACAAATATTTTAACATAACCACCCTCTTTAAGCATTTCAAAATATGGCTTTGTTGGAGCTCTAGGAACTAAATTTAGAACATGGACCAAACTTTAAGGGTTTTCAATAATATCATCTCTAGAAGTGTCAGTCAACTGATTGATCAATGAAGTATGTTATCTCCCGGTGTTGGTCTTCCAGTCGGATGTCATTTTCTTGATTAAGGTTTTAAGTTATAGGTAGAGGAATGAATAACACCCACCAACGGGAGGAGGTATGAAGTAAAATATATCATGAAGTATCATGCTCTGGAAAAGAACCAGAATGTTGGGTGTTTGTGCAGGTAGTGTGGATCCATGAACAGCCAGTGCACAATAATGGACATTGGTGGATCTGGTTAGTGGTTATGTGCAGCGGGTTAACAAATCCAGGACTCAAGCCAGTTGCATGTATTTTCTTCAGTTGCTGGGCAGACAAAAGCAAATGGTCCAGGGGACGGGATCATGTTTCTAGGATTATCTTTCAAAGTAGTCAAGAAATGGCAACTTAATCTGGGCTGAATACATGATCATTGTTTTAAAGTTAGTTTGTAGGGAATGATGTATGGTATTCTGATCTTGTGCAGAAGTCTTCAAGCCTCTGAATTTTGTCTGTTATAAACTACTATGGTTCCTGTGTACAAAAACTCCTACACATTTTTACATAGTATACCAATACATGCCTATTTTACATAGTATTTTGCTATGCGATATTGGATCAAATTAGTCACTATAGTATCGTTGGTAAATGTGAACTTTGACTAATGTTCACTATTAGTATCTACAGGCATTAGTTTTCTATCCAAGATATTTTGTAGGGAAGCTCTTTAACGACGTCTTGTTGGACTTGTGGAATGATACATGGAAGAGGGTCATAGGTCAGTTAGTACACTACAAGCTGTACAGTAATTACTTGTGTCACTTACTTGTCTCTAAGCAACATATCCACCTAAAATTACCTTTGAAAAATGGTTAATGGTAGATTAATACAGTAGTTTTGAAAACAGACCTTTCCAATCCGGGCAGGATCAAAGTGTAGGTCAGTGGTAAGCTAGATGATACATATAAGGTGGATAGGTCACCATAGGGGTCATGTGGCATTAGATGCGTTTGATAGTGTTGAAGACAGGTATCCAGTCCAGGCAGGGTAGAGGATGCATAGTGTTGAAAGGTTACAGTAGAATTGGTGTGGTATTAGATGAGTGCGAATATCATGATGGCAGTTATGTAATCCTTGCAGGGTCATAGGTCAATAGCAGGCTAGATGATGCATAGTGTTGAAAGGTTACAATAGAATTGGTGTGGTATTAGATGAGTGCGAATATCATGATGGCAGTTATGTAATCCTTGCAGGGTCATAGGTCAATAGGAGGCTAGCAGATGCATAGTGTTGAATGAACAAGGTTAGAGCAGAAGAGTGCAATTGTGTGATGGAAACAGGTAAGCGTGTTGCTCCCAAATACTCTGCTATTTTGAATGTGTGCTACTATATGATAGTCACTGTAGATAATTCAACAATATATAAGTTATCTTCCTGCCTAGCTACTATCACAGGTCATTGTCTGAGCATATCATCAGCTACTTCTAAGCTCTGCTATGATATACCGTGGTTAGAACTTCTCCCTCAGCGTAGTCACAGGTCGAACAACGCTTCCTCTTCTTTCAAGAGTAACTCATCCAAACCACTTGCCCTTTCCATTGAAATGTTCCTTTGCGTGTCACGCAGAACAGACCAGCAGTAAATTGAAAGAGAGAGATATACTTAGCGATGTGGTCGGGCAAACATCGGGGCGTAATCTTATTTGAGGGATGGAGGCTGTAGGATCTGACACTTACTAATTATGCGTAAGGGGACTTTTTACGCGGGACAAGTAATATCAGTCATGTGGAATGGGAGAGGAGTCACTGCCTTCCCATATGGCGTAGCATCACACAGTGGTTCATGGACAGGCCTTTTTGTAACCTAATGGTTTTTTTTTATTTTTATAACATCCCGCGTTAAATTGTTTGGCCTGCTTTAAACGTTGTCTTGAAGCAACTGCGGACAAAAATAGCACATTAAGTAGAAAATGCCAACGAAGTGGCGGCATTTCGGTTTCTATGGCAATGGCAACTTCTTTCATCAATTGAGGTTATTTACGGTTTGGTTTGACATCATCGGCAGAACTTTGTGGAAGCTCTACCTGCATTCTGTCAGTGTCCCTGATTACTGTAACTCTACCGTAATTAAACACAAGAAAGTATGGCCTAAGGCTAATTAAATATTATCCAGTCTTTTCAACAAACTTCAGTTTGACTTTTGTTCAGAAATATTATGACAGATGAAGATATTTTTAGCTTAAAGGAAAATAATGCAATCAGCGAATTGATCATTCTGCACTTATTGGGCTGTTCGATACCTAATTTGTTTGTCAAGTGAATAATATTTTTCTGGTAACACAAGTAAAATTCAGTCATTGTTTCATTGCCAAACATTGTCATCTTCCAATTACACAGCAATTAGTCCTCCAGTTCAAGAAACTAAGTTAACTATCACCAAAAGTTGAAACCTGCATTATGTGTTTCCATATTGCCTACCTTTCACTTCAGCATGTGGTTAGCTAATTCCCAAACTTGGTCAGCTATTTCATCAACCAAAGCCAGTTGTGTTTCTGTAAATATTACTCAAAATACAAGTCTACCTTGCAAACTGTCTAAGTGGACTCATGGTATGTACAGAAATGGGTCCAATTTTGAACGGTCATTTTCTGTGGGTGCAATAGTGTTGGGTGGACTCAAAGAATATCACATTTTGTGAAAGTTCTTTTCTTAATATTTATGGCTGGCCAATGAAAGAGCTTAGGGTTAATGGCACCAACATGCAAGGGCTCTTTTAAACCTTGTATTGTGTTAATAATTCCTTGAACTCATTGTTTTTGGTTTAGTAGATATTGTAGCTTCTTGTAATAAACTATTATCAATAGCATGTCATACCATTGTTACCTATACACTTATGTTTGTAAAGGGATATTGTCCCTAAATGTCCATGACCTTGTCAATATAACCTCTGTATATCCATTTTATGTAACCTGCCAATAATGTAGCAGAGAAAGCCACAATGAATTTGTATATAAACTGTGCCTTTCTGACCTCCTCTCCCCCCCCCCCTCAACCTCTATCTCTATAGGGAATACTATTACCTATCTGATTTCTACCTAATTGGTAAGCAACAAGGCATTTTGCTATCATAATCCTTTGGTTTTTATATCCTGCCACTTCTTGTCCATACTACCAGCAGGTGTTTCATCCCTTGGTCGCTAAGGCGACAGTTTTTTCAACACAATTAGCATACCAACTATATATCCATATCTTGTTATTCTTCACAGGAGGGATCCTCGCTGGAGAGAGTCAACGGTCTTCAGTCAGCAGAAGTCGAAGAGCTGAGACACCTTCGTCAAAAGGTCAGCCTTAGTTAGCTAGCTGCTTGCTTCCCTTTTTTGTGTGTATTTTAAATGTTGGAGCCATGTTTTCATTGGACAGGTATTACATGTGAACCAAAGTGCACAAGTAGAACTTTCAAGTGGGTAACCCCTCCTTGGTGAACCACTTCCATGAAATCAAATCCATTCTACCGTTGATGCTATTTGTAATGCGATGTTTCTTTTCATTCTTAGCTAGGCAGGCATAATAGAAGGGTTAAATGAGTTTCAGGGTAGTGTTACTTAGTAGTAAGCCAATGTGTCTCTGTTTGTTGTTTGTGAGATTCTGGCACTTAAATGTGAGGATACTCTCCAACCAAAAGAAGCAAAGTAGGTCTACCAAATTGAATATTTAATGCCTCTGTCAATGAGTATGTTAATTGTTGAACACAAATAGAACAAGAAACACTTAAGAGACATGTATTATTAGCAACAAGTCACTGTAAATGGGTGGTTGGACTTGATCTATACATAGTAATATATGAAACCTTGGATTGAATGTATATGGGTATTAGGGCAGAACCTTTGGGTACGAAGAAAGAGCCAAGCTTGAGGGCCACTGGTGATCAGGGACCAGGACAAAGGTTTATGATAAATGGGAAAGAGAGGGCGAAGATGACATGTTATAGATTATTATGTAATATTTGCACACTCAAATTATTGGATATGTTTGCTGTCTCCTTTACTTATCTGTTAGAACAAATACTTCAAACCTCTCAGCAAAGTAATTGCATCCATTAACTTGAATTACACAACAAATATAACATCTATGTAAACACAGATACATTTACCTTGGTTAACACTTATCTATCAAGTTCAGATACATTAAGACTGATATAAAGACAACCAATGAAATATCCAAACATTTTGAAAGTAACACAAAGAGTGCCAATGTATTCTAAATAATGGATGGGATCTCCCTACCACCCATTTACTGGGGCCTCAACAGCTGTAGTTTGGTTGGACCCAGGGTTCGCAGGTTTCTTCCGGGGGTGGAAAAAACCGCGGAATAAACCGCGGTTTATTCCACTCGGAAGAAATAGGTTTCTTCCAGTTTCTTCCGGACAAAATGGAAGAAACTCATTTTTTGGGGAAAAACTGTTGATAAAGTTTCATAACAACCTGCAATGATTTCTAACTATGTAATAAATGGACAAGAAGCACCTTAGTGTCATCTAGGTAGTCTATAGCTAGGTTTGGAGCACATGACCTGCTTCCAGCATATATTGTATACAATATAGTACTAGGCTACTAGCAGCGGACAATTCAGGGAACCACTTTGGGCAAGCTATATTTTACAGACCAGAATGGTCCTGATTATAGCCCAGTTCTTAGTTAAAAACTAGTTTCTGAGTGGATGGGCAAGTGTTCTCTGGAAATTAGTGTAGGCCTACTACAATGCACACTCATTACTACTATTACATTGACCACTATGACCATATTTTGTGGAGATTGAACTCAAGACATGAGGGTTACAGATTCGACTGGAAGTTGTAGTGTGAAATGAGGGCTGGCTCGTGGCCAGCTGTGTTTAATTGTGGATGTTTGTTCTTTTTGCTGTTGGGATGACAAGTCCTCCTGTTAACTACAAGTTGTAATTTAGGGAGTTGCAGAAATTAAACTGTTGCCTAAATCTAACAGATATTGTTTGGCTATTTTCTTGGTGTTCATTGTATTAAATCCTCAGTTCATGGGCCAATCCAGGTTAATCATTCATACAGTATGGTTGATGGGGGGATCGCGAGATGATAAGTACCTGTAGTCCTTCAATATTGTGATTTATAAGCAAACATCTTTTGGTGTAGGAAGACAACCCAAAATTATAATCAAACAAAAATATCATATGTTAATGGTTTCAATGGTATGCATTTCAGTCAGATGGTGGTAAACTATTTGTCTCTTTATCATGTATGTGGGCTGTGCTGCTTATAAGCCAATTTTCACAGTTTCTTCCAGTTTCTTCCGGTTTCTTCCAGTTTCTTCCGGAAGAAACTGGAAGAAACCCCGGAAGAAACAGGTTTCTTCCAGTTTCTTCCACGTCCCCGGAAGAAATAGGTTTCTTCCGGAAGAAACCGAACCCTGGTTGGACCACACAATATCTTTGCACATGCTCACTGGCTTCAACCTTGAGCTATGCATTGTATCTTAACACTTTTAAATTAGAATTCTTATATAAAACTAAATGTATTCTTATTGAATTAATGGTCTACATCTAAAAAACATGTTTCCAACAGACATTTGCAATATAAGTCATCTATATTTGGTTTGTTCAGGATGCACTGAGAATACAAACCGATGCAGAAAATCAGAACATATTTGTCTTTCTTGTATTCTCTTCAGATGGAGCAGGCCCAGTCAGATGTTGGATCAAAGAATAAAGAGGTCCAGGCCCTTCACACCAAGCTGAATGCAATGGCCCAGCAATATCAAGATCAACAAGCTCACATTAGTCTGTTGAAGGAGTCACTAAAAGCCAAGGAGCAACACATCAACATGTTGCAAGCTGATGTAAGACGTGTGTGTGTGTGTGGCAAACAGGGTATTGAAGTGTGTATGGATGATAGCAGTGTGTTTGTCATGAACGTTAATATAAGGATGGTATCCATTCAAGTCTCGACAAGCAATAAATTCCTCTGATAATAGGTGACAAATTAAGTCTGGAATAATTTATGCAAAGACTTTATAATGACAAAAATTATCACAAAGAAATGGGTACAAAGTAATTACAAGAAAATTCAAAACAGGTGGGTATATAGTACACAGATACATTACAATTGAAATACAGGCAAAAGAGGTTATAAAACAAATGAAAATAAATACAAATATTTACAGGCTGAAGGATTCTCCTAAGTTCCAACTTCAAAGACTAGTCCTTGAATTTTGTATTTCATCTACGAGTATGATGATCATCAGTCAAATTAATATAAAATATGAACCAATCCCTTTGTGGCTCTCTTCTCAACTTATTGCTGGTCATTGATGGACTATAAGGTAAATCTTTTAGGTAAATTTCTAGTTCACTTTGAAATCAGAGAACCGGTGATTAGTTTTAGTGTAATTTTTCTTGATAAATATTCCTTTCATCCATCATGTTTATTCATAACTAGTTGTTTGAGATTGTTTACTGGTAATCACGGAAAGCTGTTTGCTGTGGATCATTAATGAATAGGTTGGGTTTTAATGTTTGGTTTCTTGGTTCGTGCTCAAATGAAAAATAACTCGGAGGTTTCACTTATTCGGGGATTTAGATAAAACGGGGTAAACATGCCCAATTATCGTCACGGTTTATTCATACGATTCCAATCAATTGTCTGCATGGTTATTTGTTATTGCTTCAGCTTCCTTCAAAACACACAAACTCTGAATCTAACTTTTGAAAGACAAAGTTTTGGAACCGTTGTTGATATCTCTCCTTTACGATAAATCTGCTCGGACAACTTCTCGTGATTAAAATTCTGTCGTGTTTATTCCTTTCTTAATCAAAGAGCAGATATTTTTTCTTTGAAAGCTAACAGATGACAAGCTTTCTAAGATGACATAGTTTGCAGACAGAAACCAGAACCGTCGACTGTGGGAGGAGGAGGAGCAACCTCCCATCAAAAGAGGCAACAAACATTTTGCTTGTAGTCGATACGCGTTACTTAACTCTGTGATTAATGTGGAAGGCATTCTGTATGAAAGCAACAATCATTCACAACAGCTGTTGTTTATAGTTTCTGAAAATTGAAACTTTTTAGCTCTTAAATTACAGTGCTTGATGGTTACCACTTAATGCTTGATGTTAACTGACAAAACTTGAAAGCCTGTCTCGAGATATATGGTGGAGGTCTTGAATAAACTTGCTTGTAGAAGAAGGACGAGATAGGAATGAGAACAGACAAAGAATATAGAATATATTTAACAATGTGTTTGAGAGTGAAGAAGAGAAAGAAAGTAAAACATAAAATATAAATAAATATAAAAATAAAAATAAAAATAAATAAAAAAGATTAATTTGGAATAAAGCTGTCTGTGTTTCAACGAATAGAAAATCATGAATGTGGAAACCCTATGGGTAAATCTGAACATGAACTGAGGAATGGGAAACTTGACTGAAACCAAAGGAAGCTATCACACATATGAAACCAACCACTTTTAAACACAGTCTGTCGTTTAGAATCAGCAGCATTCTTAACGATATTTACATTAATTTAAAGAAGAGAAGAATAAGGCAGTCTATTCTAGCAATAAAACGGGGGTCAAAATGGGCATTATTTGTATCCCAACAATGTGAAGTATGCTGTGAGGATGGATATAAAAATCTGTTGATACACCTCATGAAAACCAGTACCTTTCTTTCTAAGCAATTATTAACATCAGGCTAAGACGTACGACAGGTTCAGAACAGATATACTGTAAGGCCCTGGCCTATATGTATCGAAGACTTTTAATTCATTTATTTGTTTTATAGCCAATTGGGTACAATGGGAAAGGAAGTCTCCTATAAAGTCTTAAAAGACCTGACAAGGTAGGAGACTCCCTGGATGAAAAGAAAAATGTACAAATCTATATAATACAGTATATACGTAAGGATTAAATATAGAGTAATAATAATTTACAGTAATAATAATAATAACTTTTGAGAGGATAACAATAACCATAGCATTTATGAAATAATGTGCTATTGAATTGAGTGGAGCTCATGGAAGATACAAGCAAGATATTTGAGTAAATAAATTGCAAAAGTAGGTGTCTTGCTTCATAAAGACAGAAGGAAGCCGTAGTTTGAGTTAATTAATTAGATTCTTTCATTTTGGGTCTTTGAATACATTGTGTTCAAATTTTCACTTTATAGTGTTAGTAATTAGACTCCCTGTAATGAGTAAGGAACATTAAAGTCATGCAGTAATCATGAAATCCTACACTCTCTGCAATTACAATGCATCCCAATTGCTAATTATAAATACTGCAAAGCTTTAGTGTTAGCCTAGGTATTCTATTACAACAATTACTCTGGAAACCATTTTATCACCCAGAACTCTGTCTCTTGCTTCCTATATCGTGATCATTTGGATCGAGGAGAAAGTTAAGGATAAAAGGTCTTTGAGAACGGAAGCTGAAGATTTTGTTTCTTTGGATATGGAAGGGAATGATGCCTAATTTCTTCATTCTTTAGCTTGTATCAAGAAATGTGAAAGAAAAAGTTAGAAGATGGTATATTTTTGACATCTTGTACTTAAAATTACGGAAAACAGCTGAGTAGTGACCAAATTCCTTTTTCCGCAGTATGGTCGTGTGGAAGTCTCATGTCTTTTCACATCATATTTCAGTATTAAACTCACTGAGGATACTTCCATATCATATCATCAAAAAAAAAACGTTTTAAAATAATTGAGCTATGATATTAAACACTTTTCATTTGTGCTTAGATGTGCTTTGTCATTCTATGAATCGAAGTGTTGTTTACAAATTTGTGAAAGGTGGATTGAATAATTTATTATTTAATTTAAAACTGTTGGGTGAAAGATAAGAAAGTTGTGTAAGGTTTAGGAATGACTAGGAATTGTGGGAGACTTTTCAGAATGTGATTCATGTATAAGGGAAAGATGTCCTGAGCTGTTCCCTCTCCCAATTCAAGGTAAACAATTTCAACATTGATAGTTTCAGAGACTAAAATCAATCGTCCTCGTTTCTCTTGTTCAAAACAGATGAATTCTTTACGTTCGAGAATAGAGGAGAAGGAGATGATCCTAGCACACCAGGACGAACAGCTAAACAACCTGTCATCCGATAAATCCAAAAGGTCAGGCGAGGTCAACGAGCTCAAAGAAATCATTGACCTCAAAGAGAGAAAGGTCGCCGTCTTACAGAAGAAGGTATGCTTGATAGTTTTGAGTTAATTTATTTTGACATCCATTTCAAAGATGAGATTTCGATGAAATGTTTGAACTGGGACACAGATCAATTTTTTTTTCATCAGTTGGAGGAAGAATTTGCTGGAAAGGGGTGGATCTCATTCTGTCTGTCCAGATACAACACAGACAACTACTGTTTTATTAATTCCAATCCCAAAGGTTGGATGTGACATAGCTGATTCTAGAGTAGCTAGAAGTCTTCCCATACCTTAAAGCGGCTACCTAGGTATGCCTTATAATGGCTCTCGTCACCACACACACTTAAACAGAAACTCTCTTGCTGTGTTCATGGAACAACAGATTTGGAAATCGTGAGACAAATTGCTGCTTTTCAAAGCAAACATCAATCCTTAACCTAACACAACAACACTTCCATAATATAAAGTCCACCTAGCCTAGCCTGATTTGCATATAAGTATTAGGGATGTAGGTGTTATTGTCAGCAGTGGTTGTGGCCTACGGCTGACTAGTTGTACCTTTCTGAGAGGAAAACTTTCTCTTTTGAGAATTTTGCTGATCAAGCAAGAATCTGTTGAAACGTGGAAATGCAAAGTTACCTCTCACTGTTTTAGAAACTGGCCTTGATTAATCCCTTATGTTATTTAGAAATAATGAAAGCAGTAATGTAATAGTCGCTTATATACTTGATGATAGCGTTTTATAGACAGCCATAATATATAATGCAGTTGAAGCCAGTGTAGAGTTCTGTACAAGCATATAGACACTTCTCATTAACAGTACCAGTGCAAGCTGTTCATGTGCTCTCATGTGACCTTTGACATCTATTTCACTTTCCTCGGATTTGATGAAAATATTTATTCTGTGACAGCAAGCTTTCTCATTTCATAGCAAGGCATTCCCTCCTATTGCTAGTGAGAACTGTTCACACTTGGGAATGACTCAGTACTTCTCCACTCCGACAACACATGGTTCTTCTTCTTGCAAAAGCAGCAAAACAGTTTCCTTAATTTGAACTAATTTTACAGTCGAAATGGCAAGCTGACATTTGTGGGAATATTTTATGCCTGAGATAATCCTCAGGGGAATACAACTGAATCCCTGATTTTTGTAGATGTTCAAACTTTCGATGGAGAGAGTTCATTTGCATATTCCAAAGTGTTGGATTGAGATTTCCCAGACAATGGTTTACTTGTCATCCTCTCCAAAATGTTGTTGCTTCGAGAAAATTTCTCTCCTCACGCTCTCTGTGATGATTTGAAAATATACAATCCCACAAATAGAGCTACAGTAGTAGGATTGATTTGCAGTCTCATTAACAATGAAATTAAGAATTTTAGTGGTTTTTGGATGTGACCCTGTCCTCACAAGTTTGATGTCGTATGTTTAGTATTTTATGGTCGTTTCTGCATGAAAAAATCCAGTTCTTGCAGAGACCTAAGTTTATTGCTTTTATGGGCATGATGCTATTGATTTTCCAAGACAATTTCAATCAAACACAAAACTAGCATAGTGTTAGAAAAGAAAACTGCAGGTATTGTTTCTGAATATCTGCAGCTTTTGAACTCTTGAGTAAACCTCTAGGTACAATTTTGGATTACCTACACTGCAATTAATTACAAGAAAATTTAACGTTTACTTGAAAGTTGAGAATTTTTTTTTGACATACACTTAAGCAATAAGATTGAAAGCCGATCTCAAGGTTGGTGGGTGACTGGCGATGTATTCTTTTGTAATAGTCGGTATTTTATAAATGTTTCATATTTTTAATGCTATAAATATTATCGTTCTGAAACTAGTTAGGCCAACCGTAATTTACGCGCAACAATATGAATCTGATTTATTCTCTGTTTCTGTGTTTCTTGTAAATTATTTCTAATAGCACAGATAATATGAAGTGTATTGTGGTATTAAAAACACAACCAAGAGAATAATGAATCCATTACCTGAAATTTCTCTCCATATCCTTACCACCAAAATCATACCAGAAATGATGATAGTAGGCATACACTTCAAAGGCCTAAAAATAAAACAATAAATCTATTTGCATTGCTTATTAATTCACTGTCATACAATTTCTCCGAATGCAGTTACAAAACATACTGTTTCAATACAATAGAGCAAAGTAAACCAGCTTATGCTTTCATATGTTCAACATATCAAGCATTTATCATTTATTGAATAGAGGTATAATAAACAACATTATTAATTCATTTGTTTATGTTGTTGATAACATGGTTCATGCAGGGATGTTCTATTGTCCTTGTAACAACAGTTAACTGGTACTCTAGATTACTTATTGCTGTTGTATTGATCCAGTATGTTGAAGTTAGAAGTATTTTCCATCCATCCCAGTTTTCCTATATATATATATATATATATATATATATACATTATCATCTGGATACACAAAGTCCGTCCACCTGTGGCCATTTTGTATATTGACTTGTTCCCTGTTCATTATCACCTTTTAGAAACAACTAAATTGTAAGCTCTCCATCTTTATCATTCTTGAAATAA